>WAAD01041159.1:0-13381 GCA_013389945.1 Fregata magnificens | reverse complement strand
TAATTTCCCGTAGGCTTGAGCTGTAATGATGGAAACAATCTTACAACAAAAAAAAATGGAGGTACTTAAGAATCTCTGTTGGGGTTCCTTTTTAACAATAATTCAACATGTTTGCCAATACTGACATCACTGGGAAATTCAAACTTTTCCAAGTACAGGAGCAAAGGAACAAAGGGACTGTAATGCAGCATTCAGCATAAAGCCAGAGCGAGATGCTTGCTTTCCAAATTCCAAGAGAATTTACTTCCTCATTTTCTTTTGGCACAGAAAACACTGAGAAAGAGAATGTGGTCTGAGTACCAAACAGGATATTTGGATACCTTCCTTGTTAAGCATGGGGAAGGACCTTTACTGGCAGACCAGAGGAAGAAATGAATTAGAGAAGTTGAGACAAAGGGGAAAAAAATAGATTACTGAAGCAATCATATTGAATGCCAAGTACTTTGTCAACATCAGAATTACTTTGTTTTGAATTAATTGTCTTAATGAGAAAATATCCAAAAGTCTAAATAAAAATCTGTTAATGCATTATCACCTAGCAACTTGAGGCTTGTTTTAGGTTTATTTTTTTGAGGGTCAGATCCTTACCTGATGGAAATTCACATAGTTCCACTGACTTAGCTGTAACCAGCTGAAGTTTCATGAGCTATAGCCTAGTGTCAACAGGAAACATACAACTTTTATAACTGCAATGCCTGCCACAATGATAACAAGTGACTTTTTCTTCTCTGATGTGGAGTGCTATGATAACTTGAGGTATAATTAGTCACAAAGGAGGAATAAGGAAAACTGATATACACAGAATGATATTGCAAATTAAAAGCAGGATGCAAAACAACTAGATAAAATAATGTAGTTCTATTTGATTTGTTAATACAATCCTGCATTGTGAATCTAGCCGTCAAGAACGCCTATGCTGTTGCTTAGTCAACTGCAGGCAAATGAAAAGCTTCAAAAGTTGCATAATACAGGATTAGACCCTTTCATTGACAGACCTACGTTTTCCTTTTGTTACTGGCATACTGGTAGCATCACTTATGGCTACTCGTTAAGTCCTTACCTAGTTTTAGCTCTGGCTAAGCTTGGCAGCAGAGATCTCATCCCTAAGTGCTCAGGCAATGCTGTTACAGCATCTTCCTTTGGCACCCATTCTAGTTTCCTTTTCCTATATGCCCTCTTTTTGCATTAAGAAGCCATAGCTGACTATCTAAAGTTGACAATAGTCTTGTTTTGAGCAGGAGGTTGAACTAGATGACCCTCAAAGGTCTCTTCCAACCAATATTTCCATGATTCTGTGAATACTTATTTTCACAAAGTATTAATTTCTAAGCTGATATTAAATGTTACATTAAAAATAGTACATATAAAAATTGTTTTCTAGCACAATTTACTCATCAGAATACAGTCAATATTAGTTTTGGAAGCCACAGGATACCACTCCCACTTAGTAATCAATGGTCATTATCTCAGAAAAAAGTTATTTTGACAAAAATTTTGGTGCTTACACTGAACTGTCATTACTTAAATGTAAATATTTTCTTCAAAGAACTATTATTGTGCTGGTTGTTAATATCTTAAGGAAGAGAAAGATGACAATTTCAGGCCCTAAATATTGAATATTGGCTGGTGTCATCTGATGACACACATAGATGTTTTAATAGTTATAAAGACAGGCAAAAAGATGTTTTATATTTTCCACATCATGGGAAAGCAATCAGACAAAATCACTTCATTTTACTGCAAAGAGTTCAATTCCCTGCTCCTTTACATCTCATCACAATAATTTACACCTGTTCAAAGGGTATGCAATTTGTTACCAAACTGGACTGGTTTCATTTAACACCTAATTTCACTCTGCATATGTGCAAATTAACACACAAGGTGCAAACCAGTAGAGAATTAGGATTCAAGGCAGAAAATTATTGTCTAGCAATTAAAATTTCACAATACACTTACAGAATGAAAGTTCATCCTAGGCAATTCCTAAGGGTACAACTAAGTACACATGAAGATATTTGAAACTCTTAGTTCTGTCACCTGGCAAGAGGACAGAGATTTGGGTTAGCCCAAGAATGTAAACTAGATAGGAGTTATTCCCAGATGAGTGTCCAGATATAGCTGTTCCCAGCTGTCTCCAACTCTGTAACACTGGGATGTTCTACGGAAAGTAGGCAGCAAGAACAAAGTATAGTGGAACTTATGAGCCTAAGTTTCCTCATGGACTTTGCCTCCAGATCTGAAGAAATTAAATACTGTCACAGGCAAAGCAGTCTTAACACTCAGGGAATTTTTTTTTTTTTACTTAATTTATTGCCAATTAACACAAACTTCTAATCACTGATTCAAGTATTGGGAAAAAGAAAACATATTTAAATGAACACTTATGGAAATATCTTTCTTCCCCCTTCCCCAGGCTCAGCTCAAGCCAAACTCCTACCCTCTCCCACTTGCAAGTCTCAACTTCCTTTATTTTCACCATGGCTTATGTTCTGTCCATCCCAATTCCCTCCGTGAGGTGATGGGCAGTGCAGGGGGTTGGCATCAAGTGTGTAATGGTTCCTTTCTGCAACCCATTTTCTGGGCCAGGAAAATGAGGTACACAAACAATGAATGAAGATAACGGCAAGAAGAAATTCATGTTACAGGAACATCCAGTCACCAATGTTTGTAGGCAATAAGGAAGCTTTCTCCTGGGGAGACTAAATTAGCACAAGGCTTCTCAATTTTTTTTGGTCTTCTTTATAGTACCAAAAGAAAAGGTAAAGTCCCTAGAAAAAAAGTTGTCATGCAAATTTGCTGCAAGCACAGTATGAGCCCCAGCAGGCAGATTCCAGGGTAACAGGGTGATAAAGGACTTGACTTCAAACTTGAAAGCTATAGGAAGAGCCTGCAGGATGCTGAACCAGAGCTAAAAGGCTATCCTGCAGCTAGATAGATTTAAAGAAATTTCAACCTCAGAAAAAGTAAAGGTCTTTCCACAAATGGAAAGAACATTTTACATAGTCTAGAAGACAGTATAAAGAAACAGAATAGATAACAAATAGCTGGTGCTTGTAATCATCAGGCCAGGAAAAAGTCAAACAGACATAAAATTAATTCGCAGTTTCCACACCAACAGGAGTGCTTATATGCTCTAATATGAAACACCTAATTTGGGTGCCTAAACTAAGAAACCAAGTTTCTATGCAGAAACACAGAAGCTTCCAGGACTGTAACACCCCAGTGTTAATTTCCTTTGCATTCCCCTGCAAAGAAAACATAAGGCTGTGCTCTTGATCCTACCTCTGCTTCAAAAGACACGTACCTGGCATCACTTTATTCTTTCTCACTAACAAAATGAAATTGGTATCTAGTGGCGACACCCTGACAGCAACGACCTCCATGAATTTTTGCTATTGTTTTCTTCATTGCCAGGATTTCCCTCATTCATGGCAGAATAACATGAAAAATTTCAGGAGTTGTTTCCACATCAGGAGGGTCAGCCTACATGGAAGAATGCAAGATTGTGCTGATATATCCATGCTAACTCAGGTTCCAAATGCAATAGAGAAAAATTACTGCATTGTTCTGCCCTGGGCAACTTACTCTGCTTTATCAGCAAAGCAACTAGCCTAAGAAAACATTGATCTTCTAAAACTATAGTGCTTTTGAGATCTAAGCAAGTACATAGTACTGCATTCTGCCATGTCAACACTTGCCAGTTGACTTTATGTGAAAATATGGAGGTCAGTCTTCTAGGCTGACCTCTGGTTTGGACCAAAATATAAGTGAGAATTGGTTGGTTGAACACATACCAGAAATGACTGAGGACAAAAAAAGGAAAAGAAATGGGAAGATTACGACAACTAATATCTCAGTTTAGTTACGTATGTATGCCGATGAATGGTTGCAGCTGAGCGGCAATGGATGGGGAGATTTTACAGTCTCTCTGCTACTTCCCCATCATTTATCACAAATTGCATGCTGTACAAGACTGAGCTAGGAGAAAGATTGTACAGTCTTATTTTACTGCAAATGAAACTTACATTTTGAATGACCATTTTTGTTTATTTGTATTTTCAGTTTGCCTTTTATATGACTGTAAAAGATGTGACTGTATCCAGGAAATGCCTCTAGAGGAAGGGGTGACTTCTCTACCCTAAAATTCAGCACCCAGCCAATCTTAAATAGTCCATGTCTTTTGAACCCTGAAGTTCATTGCTACAGGGTTTTGGGTCTTTGAGCAATGCAAAAAAAACCAAAAACAAAAACAAAAAAAACCCCTAAAACCACAAACCCCCAAAAGCCCACCTGTAATCAATGGGTGTAAAAAGTAAAGTCTCAAAATGAAAATTTTCTTCTGACTGTATACTAGATACTGGTTTTGTCTATTACTTTAGGTTCAAGAGCCAGTACTTACAGTAAAACAACACGTTTCAGTTTTTCTAATTAATACAGTATACAAATAACATAAATAAACATAAAGATAACAAAAGATACTACAAAAGATAATTCTTTCTCTCTCTGGACAATATACACCGACAGTGTATACACTGTCCATCTCAGGCAAATACAAATTCATCATAGGAATAGGTCAGGGACTGGAACCGCTCATGCAGTGTTGATGGTGAAAATATTCATGAAAATATGCCATGTCATCATCCTTTCTACAGCTTCTCTGGAACTAATGCACATCTATACTGATAATTTCTACATAAGACATAATGCAGCCTGGCTTCATCTTACTAATTACAGTTTGCAGTATCAGACCCATGCCAGTGGGGAATTCGACAGTGGAACAAATAATGCAAAACTCTTCATACCCCTGTCATGGGAAAGCAAAAGATAGTGCAATGTATAACTCAAATTAGGGTAGACGTGAAACAGACCATCCATCTTTAAGTGTGAACCTTAAAATTTACAACAAAGATTGCAGTGAAGAGCAAAAGAAATGAATACCCTATGGTAACAGATGCATGGCAAGATTATAGTATTTAAACATAAAAACAATTCATAATATTTAAATATAAACAAAATTATCTCCTCCTCAAATTGCAATGTCAATGCAAATCAGAATTACAGTACAGGTTCTGGCTCAGACATCCAGCTTGTCGTGTATGGAGAGTTTTGTTTATATATGTTAAATACCAAAACCAAAGCAACCTCTCTCTCTAGTCTATTTTTTATTCTCACTAATTTCTTGCTGTTCTAATTTATAAGGACCTCAAGCTATCCTAAATTTTTTCTTTTTTTTTTTTATTGTTTTAACTAAGTTCACCTTAATCATAGCAAAAGGAATAGCAAAAACTTTTTTTTAAGCGAACCAACCTAGGAGTCTGCTGAGCTGGCAGATATTCCTGAGCTCTCACAGCTTTAATTTTAACATTGAAAGGCTAATCAAGTTGCATTTTGAAACTCTGTGAAATGTTACTTCCTGCTGCTAGATTCAGTACTGGTAATTACATACTGTTTATTATAGGGGGAGGGGAGGAATATCTGCGTAGAGCCTTCTTACCTAAACTTGGCAGAATGCCTTTCTGCTATTAAAAGTCTGCTCAAAGGCTTACTTTGCTGCACTTTCATTTTTGTTAAGGTCATTATGCTCATATGAAAGCAGGTTCCTTGACTGAGTTCAACTCTTCTCAAGAGGTTCAACCTGGATCTGGGAATGTACATTTTCCAGCAGAACTAGAATCATAGAATCTCCTGAGTTGGAACGGACCCACAAGGATCATTGAGTCCAACTCCTGACCCTGTATAGAACAACCCCAAAAGTCACACCATGTGTTTGAGGGCATTGTCCAAATGCTTCTTGAATATTATCAAGCTCGGCGCCATGACTACCTCCCTGGGGAGCCTGTTCCAGTGCTCCACCACCCTCTGGGTGAAGAACCTTTTCCTAATATCCAGCCTAAACCTCCCCTGGCACATCTTCCTGCCATTCCCTCAGGTCCTGTCACTGGTCACCAGGGAGAAGAGATCGGCACCTGCCCCTCCTCTTCCCCTTGTGAGGAAGCTGTAGACTGCAATGAGGTCTCCCCTCAGTCTCCTCTTCTCCAGACTGAACAGACCAAGTGACTTCAGCCGCTCCTTATACGGCTTCCCCTCTAAACCCTTCACCATCTTCGTGGCTCTCCTCTGGACACTGTCTAGTAGCTTCGTATCCTTTTTATACTGTGGCGCCCAAAACTGCACACAGTACTCAAGATGAGGCCGCACGAGTGCAGAGTAGAGCAGAACAATCACCTCCCTCGACCGGCTAGCAATGCAGTGCTTGATGCACGCCAGGGCACGATTTGCCCTCTTGGCTGCCAGGGCACGCTGTTGGCTCATGTTAACCTTGCCGTCGACCAGAACCCCCAGATCCCTCTCCACAGGGCTGCTCTCCAGCCTCTCATTCCCCAGTCTGTACGTACATCCAGGGTTGCCATGTCCCAGGTGCAAAATCTGGCACTTGCCCTTGTTAAACTTCATACGGCTGGTGATTGCCCAGCTCTCTAAGTTGTCCAGATCTCTCTGCAGGGCCTCTCTACCCTCAAGAGCATCCACAGCTCCTCCCAATTTTGTATCATCAGCAAACTTTGATACTAATCCTTCGAGTCCTGCATCCAAGTCATTCATGAAAATATTAAAGAGCACTGGCCCCAAGATGGATCCCTGCAGAACCCCATTAGTCACTAGTCGCCAGCCTGGTGTAGCCCCATTTACTATAACCCTTTGAGCCCAACACATCAGCCAGTTGCTGACCCATCACATTCTGTGTTTATCCAGCTGTATGCTGGACATTAGTTAGTGTATTTCTGACTTCTTTTAAGAAAACAAACAAACAACTCAGTAGATCTCTCAGCTCTCTGTATGTTGTTAACAGAAAACACAGAGGAAAGCCCAGAATTTGTCTCTGTTGACTCTAGATTTACTTGGGACTGAATCTCAGCCCTGTCCTGCTTGGCTGTTATAACAGCTCTTACTTATCTGCTCCTGGTGCAGTCATTGGAGGCAGCAAAAGAGTCATCCTCTTAAGTTCAAGGGCTGATTTTACCACTTGTATTCAGGCTGATTAATTCCTTTTAAATCGCTGCTTGTGGAAGAAAGCACTATTCAGATACAAGCAAAGGAGATAGAAGGTGAGTCTTACCTAATCTTTACTGCTATTAAAGTATATATGAAAAGGGTAGTGGTAATATTATTTTGTCCCTCACACACACAGAGATACTGTGCATAGCACCTGAGATCTGGGAAGAAAGGGTGCTATGCCAGTGTTAATTCATTGTGAATAATACAAAAAGTGAGATGTTAACCATGGCTGAGCACACAGAGGATCTATTCTATAGGAGACTGGAAAAGAAGAGGTGAAATGAAGCATTTGCTTTAAAAATTCTCCAGCCTGTAGGCTATCCAATTAAAAGTTGTTACAAATCAGAATGTTGATTTAGATTCAGTGTCTTCTTGGCTGCCTCAGAACAGCTAAAATCATCTAGAATTTTTTTTCCTTTCCAAATAAAGATTTGTAGCTTTTCCATTTTCTTGTACAGGTGGTAGCATCTCTTCTCATTGGAAGAAAAATGAGTGTAGTGGACAAAGTAGGGAAGATAAGGAAAGCTTTTTGGGGGGCGTTTAAGTGAGAACAAGAGGAGAGCAGGAGAGATCAAAGAACATTTAGAAAAGAGACCCAGAATGTGTATGGGATAGCATTTAATGAACTGAAAGTTGGAAACAAGTAAACAAACTAAGTATGGCAAATTTTTAACAACATTAATTTTAAGCTCCAATAGCTATGAAACTATTTTATAGATCCACTTTAGGACATCATCTGCTATTCTATTGCCATAGTGTAGCAGTGTGCCTTCTCTGACCTTGTTTCATTCCATCTTCATAAACCTGCATCTGGCTGGTTAATGTAGGATTATAGGGTAATTTAGGTTGGAAAGCTTCTCAGGAGGTCTCTAGACCATCCTCTGGTTCAAAGCAATGTAAGCTTTGAACAGCTGAGGCTGTCAGACCAGGTTACTCAGGGCTTTACCCACTTGGGCTGTTAAAACCTCCAAGGATGAAGCTGCACAAATCTCACAATGCTTGACAGTCCTCATGGTCAAAAGTTTTTCCTTATATCAAGTCAGAACCTCTCTTCTTTCAACTCATGTCCATTTTCTCTCATCCACCTACCATGGACCACTGTGAAGGGCCTGGGTGCGTCTTAGTAACCTTGTATTGGGAAGTTGCTGTTAGGTCCCCATGAAGCCTTCTCTTCTCCAAAGTGAAGAAGCCGAGTTTCCCCAGCCTGTCCTCATAGGGAATGAGCTCCAACCCATTTCTGACCATCTTAGTGGCCATCCACTGAACTTGCTCCAGTTTATCAATATCTTTCTTCTTATACTTGGGGACCAAAAACTGGACATAATATTCTAGATGTGGTCTACTGAATAGAGGGAGAAAATCAATTCCTTTGAGGTACTGGCTATGCTTCTGCACCTACAGGCAACCAGTGGTTTGTTTAACCCAGGGGAAGTCTGCTAGGAAGTTGTGGCCAAATTGTTTCTCCCTTTCCAGTGTCACAAAGGAGCTATACAGCATATTTGTGATGGATTATTTTCCTTTTCCAGTGGCTATATGGCTTATCTGTGCCATGTCACAGTGGTGACATAGCACAGTTATTGATTAACAAACACACAGAAAACTAGACTTGCTGTTAAATCAGCTAATGACTTAACTACTATCTTGATTTCATAATTACTGTATTTGTTTCCTCCATGCCATCAAAAGTTTTTCTACAATTTTCTTGTTTTAAGCTTATTTGCATCCTACAAATGGACACTATTTTAGATGTTTCAATTTATGTATTATCCAATAATATTCTGGAACATTCTGCCTCCTGCTTATAACAGTTTACATTCACTAGTTCATTTCCTGTCTTCTAGGCTCTGAGTCTTAGTACATCAGAAACAGCCACTTTGGACATTGGACACGTAATGTCCTGGCTGTTTATTTAAAAAACAAACAAACAAAACCCAAACAAACAAACAAAAACCCCCTACAAAACCCCAAAAACCTCAACAGCCCCCCAACCAGATAGAACAATTTGAAGATTCTAATATGATCCTCAAAGCCCTAGAAAGCATTGCAAATGGCCCTTTGTAGTATCTTATATCATGTTAACAGACCTATGAATGATCATAATTTATATCTGACCTGGATTTGGACATGTCAGAATGTCATGCCTAACATTTTTATCTGTGTTCAATATTAAGAGATTAAATTCAAAATAAAACCCTGAGATGCTTTAGATGGCTATTTCATTTCACTTGGCTACTACTGCCATCTAGTGATATAATTTATAATCTTCAGAACTTTCCATTTAGAAATTATATTGCATCAGAGGTATTTGGAAAGGTGCAGGACATATTCTAAAATCTATGCTTCATTTACTTGCTAATGTAACGCCCCATGCTGGTATGCAATTATGTATATATTCAGTTTTGAAAGTTAATATATTTTCTGTCTTCCCTACAAGCAGGCACTTGAAGACACAGATACTTGCCTGAGAGTAAAACTGTTCAGAGCCACAGTAGTAGTTTATAATGTATTCAGCTCCTCTTCTGGCAAATTTCCCTTGAACAGGCCATATTATTGATGACTGCAGTGGTTGTTAGTAAATGATTCATACTGATTTATATTTACATAAATTATGAAAATAATTATGGTCAAGTAAAGGGAGCTAATCTCTTCCTCTTTTCAGTGAGCAGAAAGTGTCCCATCTTTGTTTGGAAAGTAATCAGTTCCCAAATCTCGTACCTACCTAACATGAGATCATGAAGTGAGAAAACACTTAAGAGTGAAAACTGACTCCTAGGATATTACTGGAGGCTGATGTTCAAATGAGAATAAGGCACACAATCTTGTTCATGAAGGTAAATTGCCTATTAGAAACATCTATTATTAGTCTATGATTTGATGTCTTTAAATCAAGATTCACTAGAGCTGAAATTGACAATTTAATCCGTATGAAAAGATGGGGGTTTATAATCATCTGGTTTTACTTCCTAAGTAGCAAACTACTTAGCTATTTTCTGTAGTTATGTGCATTTAATTTTTTTTTTTTTAGTCAGATTATCTCACTTCCCTGCATGGTCATCCAATTCGTAGTGCTCCTGAGTTTAAAATCAATTTATGCATTGAACATAAAGAGATAAAAATCCAATAAAGCAAAACCAATATCTAAGAATCTCAGACTTAACATAATCACATCAACCATGTTCAAATTTGGTTTTGATTGTTAATTAAACTGCACATGAAAGGCCTTCCCACACAATTCTACCATAGGACAGTTCAGACATACACCAAAGCTTATCGCAGGTGCCTGGTCACAGACCAAGCACTGAGGGTTCAGTCACAGTGAGCTCTATTACCTTTTTCTTCACAGTGTGATCGTTACATTTCTCCAAGTACTGCTACAGGCCTCTAGAGCACATTTTCATACTCGTTTTGATGTCTCTCCTTGGTATCTCCCCTAGCTCTGTCACAGAAAAACCTTTCTACAAGCCTTTCTTCAGTTCAGCTGAACACTGTATGTGATCTGCTTCAAAGTTTGTGATATGGGGAACTGAATAACAAGGCCACAGAACAGATTATATATGCACTTTCTTGAAGAATCTGTTGCCATCAGCATCAATTTAGCAGTGTATTTAGCCCTCATATGTTAAGCACACTGTCTGTGGAACGTTGACATTCTTTAAATTAAGTAATGTTTGGGTCCTTTATTCTAGCAGAAACTTGTACGATAAGCACTTTGACTGTCATTGTCATTGTGAGCTGATGAATATTCTGTTTGAATATTTCCAAATACAAAATGTCTTCCTGTATTTTCCAGTTCTCAATAATAAGACAAACATGCACATGTAATTCTGAGTTCGGACTTAACTCTCTGTACAAAATAAAACCGGATAATTTAGCACAAAGGTAATCCTATTATCACATATAGAAGCAACCTCAGTTCTAGCTCACTTAATTCTAATCGGCTCCAAAATCCCAGACAGCTTCATTCTTAGATTTTCAGGTTTTTGGTCCTAGATAAATCTCATTGTAACAATACAATCAGGCAAATGCACCTCTGATAATATTAACTACGCAAATTGGAAAGAAGAAAATGCAAGTCAGACATTGTATTCTGTACAGTAGATTTCCATTCTTCCTGGAATCTCTTCAGATTTAGATACTATTAATAAATATACACTCTACCATATTACAGTCAGACATTCAAAATACATACTTCCAACCACTTGAGTAAACTGGAAGAAAATGATGCTTCTGAAATCAGAGAGGTTTTGACATTGTTAGTTAATACACAGATCATGCACATCTATGACTTCTTGCATTCACTGGATCATTGTCAAAGTAACTAAGTTGATGGTCCACTAGCAATTCTAAGTTACGCTATTTTGTGAGCCACTGAGTTAAACGTCATATCTAAAGCAAGAGATAACTTCAAGTGATAGAAAAGCATGCATTTTGAATTTTCTTTTTAAGAAGCCATCTGCTAGTGTCAGCAATCAAAGCAAGGATAGAAAGTGGAAATCATGCTCATACTGAGAATTTTCATTGTCAAATTCTGCAACTTGCTAGAGCTAGCAACGGGGATCAGACAGGTGCTTTCAAATCAAGTGTGTTACCCAGAACTGACGCAGCAAAAAGGAACATGCAGTACTTAACTTTGAAATTAAATAAAGATAATACCTAGGAATTTTTTTTTTTAATGAAAACAGCTGTTGGGCTGTTGCAAAAAGTAACAGCATGGGATTAAGTTAGACATTGTGTCTTGAATTGATCTACTAGTTCATCTCTACCAAAAGAGGGGGATCTTGTTCCTCCTGCTTCTGACTATATAGACTGTTCTTTCTCCTTCTTTCACATTCTGCTTTTTCTGGCGCTCCCACACATCACTCCCACTGAGTCAATTCAACTTGGTGAACGAGAAGAAAACTAACCTGACAAAGAAAGGAGAGTGAATAGTTTGACTATGATTTAAAGACTTGAATTGATTTATCACACAATCAGTTAAGTGCTAGAGCTGGTGTGAGGGAAAAGGTGGGATCGTGCAGCTAGGAACAGTTGAAGAATTTACCTGTTCTCACAAGAGCGAGCTGTCAGATTACATCAATCATGAAGGGTAACTTTATCCTCAGTGTGCCTCCAAATCATGCTTACTGCTGAGATTTAGCTCACTTTCAAGCCATGTATACAGTATTGCTCCCTCCTGTGCCCCAGTTCCAGTGCTTGTCCAACCAGTGTACTGTCATGATTAAAAGACATTCACTTTTTCATTGCCACTGACATACTTTACTGGGTTAGTCTGCTTAAAAAAAAAAAAAAAATCAAGTCAAAAAAGCCATGTTGGAACTGACATAGTAAAGGAGCAGGAATGTTTAATCAAGGCACTTGGAGAAACCAGGCTAGTCCACAGAAATCATACTGGCTTAGTTTGCCACTAAATTGCAGTCTCCCTCAAACTTAGAAAATGCTTTTTCCCCCCCTCAAAAGTAACAAAAAATATTTCCATACAGTATTCTTGCTTTTCATTCCATTTCCCTTTCATCATTGTTTTGGACTACATCAATCTTTATTCAATTAAGGACATGTAAAAGAATACAGAACAGAGCCATTGGAAGACAGAACTGCAGCATCATTTGGTAGGACAACTAGAAGGTAAGTGGGCAATATTATGCCAGCATTTAGCCCACCCTACTCCTAATCTTTACTGCAACTGGGAAATTATCTGAGGCCTACAGTTTGAATTTCTCAGCAACATGTAAAATTATTTCATTCTAATGATAATTGAAGAAACTTAGCTGAAAGACTACCATATCGTGGATAATTGAAAAAATAAGACTGAGCTAAATGTCAAGTTTCAAAATAGTATAATCTTATTAAACTTGATTCATTATTTGCTGTAATAAAGGCAAATCTATTATAACTAAGCCCCTATAAAGACAATGTGCCAAAAATGATAAAATAACCACCTATAAGATTAAAGAATTCAGCAATAACTTACCCAGTATAATCACAGTCTTTATAACCTCTGATAAAAATGAATTAAAAACACAATCACGATAACAATTTTACCTTATCACAGTTGGATCTTTATCTTTATATATTAAAAAAAGTAATAACACAAGGTATATGGAAATATTTATGTTTTGTTATAAATATGATTTTTTTTTTTTTTTTTAAGCAAACCTGTACATAACAATTGCAAAAACAGAAAGGATTAAATGCTCTGACTTTTGTTCCAGTTTGGAAGTAATGTGCTCAAAAATAAAAGACAGGGCAAGTCACCTTTGCTTTTTTCATTTTGCTAAATGTAATACTCGGAAAAAGTTTTGAGCTGGCAACATCAGAGATGCAGTTTGAC
>WAAD01041158.1:3334-23455 GCA_013389945.1 Fregata magnificens | reverse complement strand
CACAATCATTCCATTATGTTCCTCCCTACATCTTACTCCCACCTCCCAAAAGTCAGATATCAAGCTCCAGACCAGTACCTACAATTAGAGCCCTCAGACACTTTTGGCAATACTAATACTGTTATCTAGAGAATATCAAATGATAGTAATTGAACAGAACATTCAGAAAATTTTAGTTTTGCAATGCATCCAATAACCATTCCCACTATTTCAAAATCAATTCAATAGATGAAAATATTCAATAAGTATCAGAAGTGAATGAAAAAATAATCTACAGGCAACAGACAGTATCTACTATTGCTATTAGTTTCTCAAATCACTAAAGGAATCCATACATGTATTTGATGCTTTCTTTTCCACTAATAAAGTCCTGTTGTACTAGTCCTGCTACTCCTATCCAACACTATCTTCTATTCTGGTAAATGATATTTTGTCTACTTAACCTTTCCTTCAGTTTTAATTGAATGAAACGTCAAACTGCTTGTAATACTCCTGTAAGCAATTAACGCATTAATATTCTTCCACACAAGTACCAAAATAATTGCAGGGAAATGCTTGCAAGTTCTTGTGAAAAAAGTGTTTCATGTATGATGTTATCTGATAAATCAGTAGTAAAAATAATTTAAAATTTGTGAGAAAGCAAATTTGTATTATTAGTGTCACTTTTTGAGTATATTTTTACACCAGGTTACGGGATCACTCATTCTTTTGCTTTTTGCAATTTACTGACTTCCCTTAACAACACTGCTACTACTTAATACTGTATGCATTATTTAAATGAACTATTTGGAAAGTGAGTTATGACTTCCCAGGTCTTATCTAAATCTTATTGAAATTGAAAAACTATGGATAAGACCCATATGAAAAAGTTTTGCGGAAGCGAGTGTCAAATTTTTCATTTTTCTTCTTGAGGCTGGCACAAATTAATTTCATTAGAAAGGGTCTTTTAGATTTTCTGAAAAATACATTTTAATCCTTATAGCAGTTTTTAATTGTAGGCAGAGAGTTTAAATTGTATGTTACTATAAATAACTGTCTAAAGGTAGAATGAAAAAAAAAAGAAAAAATGCTTTTTTACTTAATTCTGCAGAAATGTATTGCATTTTCAATTTTTATCTATTTAGATGAGTCTTTTGAAACAGAACAGAAGGTTCATTTACTGTGCTTCATGTATATGTTATGGCATCAGTTTTTCATAGTTCCATGCAGTTTCCATTACAGTGAATGGATAGTTGGTTCCTGCCAGAAAATTTAGACAAGTTGGACAGATTTAGCTGAACATTTTCATCTTCTGGCAGTGAAGTGGTTAGTTGTATTTGTATTTAGTGTAGGTGTAATTAAGCTTCAAAGTTAACACTTTAAAGTTAGCAGCTCATTAAAATCAGTGGACAACATTTAGACCTCTCTTCCTAACTTTGCAGTATTTTGGACTGCTGACTGACTGAATGATATATGTTGAGGACTCTGGTTTTAAATATGAAGAGCTAGAAATAGGAAATAACACCTTGAAATCAATGAGCAAATTCTTGAGGTCCAACCTTGATTAGTCTTTATTCATATTCATGGCAATGTGACTTACATTATTTACAATAAGATGCATTTATCCAATAAATATTAAAGATTTTAGGCTTGGGGTTTTTTTCCCTGCAGCAAAGGGGAACACAGTTTCAAAATACAGTGGGGAAGGAAGAAGAGAAAAGATCTTAACATGAGGTCATCTGTGACTGTGGCAAGTCTTGGATCCTAAACTTCCCTTTGGACATTTTTTAATTTAAAGTGTTTGACTAGTAGCTTTTGGATAAGTATGAATAATAATAATCATCTTTTAACAAAATGAATATGCTGCTGCATAAGTTTATTTGCAGACTATCACTGCCACTTCCAAATAAACACATATTTCTCTCACGTAACTCAAGAAGTAATTGTGTTGTCATAGAGCAGTGGAGCACCATTATCTTGATAGGCTATTTGTTTTTTTTTTTCCTACAGATGCTTGAAGAAAGGTTTCATTCCTGAGATTACAAAATGGTCATAGTTTTGAGATCCAGAATTATGGTGACAGTCCTGTTATAAAGGCTGTGTGCTAAGATGTCAGAAGAAAAGAGATTTGAAAGAAAATATAAATTGCCAGAAATGTTGTCCACCATAGTATTATGAAATAAAACTTAAGTTAAAGCAGAGAGGTTAAGACAAACGCAAGAAGAATGGTAACAATACATGATAAATTCCGTTGTATAATAGTTGGTCAGCATTGTGCCAGTATCTGTTTATAGGGTGAAAATTGAGAAACTTGGAGATACTGGACTGACAAGAAACACATAAAGGAACCGCAGAAAAGGGGAGATTCCAAGAGCTTAATAACACTACTGGAAAAATGCCAGAGATGGATTTATAAACCTTCTATCTACAGGCTGAAGGAATTATTCCAAGGAGCCTTAGGTAGCAATGTATGTATTGGATCATATTTAACTATGTGATTTTCTTGTGGGTAAATGTTTTCATGAGCTCTATTATAATGTTTTACAAGTAAAGTAAATGTATGAGGGCAGTATAATTTATTTTCTAATGAGGGATCAAGTAGTTTATTTCTATTGTACATGTTATTACAGTGACTGTAACATGCTGTGGGAGAGCTGCATGATGAGCAGTCACATCTTGCTAACACATCTTAGATGATAAACAGATGGAGACTATGGAGACATTCCATGTTAGGACATGCAGGACAAATTATTTCACAAACATAATTAGCATAAATTACTATTGAAAAGCCTTGGGGTTTTTTTTAATAGCCTCCTCCTCTGCCCCTTAACAGCCATGACCTTGGCAGCTTGAGTCTTCAAGAGCAGCTAGAATTATGATGGGTGGATGAAGCTCTAAAGGGTTACAAGTTTAGTTTGGAGAAGTACCAAGAAGTTTGGATAGTAATCTCAGATTTATCCAAACTAATCCTTAGAGGTCTCTCTCCTTCCTCTTCCACATCTTTCCTCCTCCTCCCCCCAAGACTGACTATGTCTTTTTTCAGGTTTCATGCTTGCACTGACACTGTCCTTTCACACTCCTCTTGGAAATTTCACATCTGGTATTGCTTTATGCTTCCTGTTATTTTAAAATCACATATAGTGGGATCTCCCTGAGTCAGGGATTTCTCAAGAAGGTTTAGCTACTTGCCCTAGTGAAGTCTCAAGACTGGTGAGATTAGAAATGGCAAACAGTGAAACAGAATTGTCAGGGCCATTAACTGAATTTGATATAAATTTTCTGTACAATTTAGGGCCAAAAAAAAGGACCCTGAGAACTCTAGTTTGATCCCCTGCGTAAAGTAAGCAACAGATTTTTAACTCCTTATTGCTGCACTGAACTTAATAACTTGAGTTTGACTGAAGTATATTTTCCAGCAAAGTGTCCTATCTTCATCTAAATACAGCAAGAGATGAAGTACATGTTTACAATTTACCCAGGGGTGCTAATCATACACCTCCTTCATTACCCTCCTTCATCTTTGGATTTTTTTTCCTTTGACCAGACCTCAGTACTGCTACTACTGCTTTCATCTAAATACAGCCAGACCTGAAGCTACTTCCCTCATCCTCACCGGTAACTATTCATGCTTTTTTTTAAATTTGATTTTGTCCCTGTTCAGCCTCTATACAGTCATCCTTAGCCTTTCTTTACCAGTTTATAGACCCTTTAGGAGCCTAGTATTTCTCCCCATGTGTCATTTCCATGCCGTTAGTTTTGATCTAAACAGTTATTTAAGTCTCTCACGCTTGAGCTTTTTTCTCCAGACCTTTAATCGTTTTTATCTGCACCCTTTCAAAGTTTTCAATAAACTTTTGAAAATGCAGACTGGAACAACAAAAATAGAATTACCTCTTTAATCCTACTCAGTATTCTCCCTTTATGTATCAACAGATCAGACTGTCTCTTTTTGCCATGGCATTTAACTGGAGGCTCATATTGAATTACTTGTCAGTGGTGAATATTTTGGTTTATGAGGACAGTTCACGATACTCTAGAAATGGGACCCGGACTTGGTGAAGTCTTGAGATGGAACTGTATTCATCTTTCTCCTTCCCCTAACAACAGAAACCTCAGAACCACGAATGTAAGTAAAAGGCACACATGTAAATAAAAG
Source organism: Fregata magnificens (assembly GCA_013389945.1). Lineage (NCBI taxonomy): Eukaryota > Metazoa > Chordata > Aves > Suliformes > Fregatidae > Fregata > Fregata magnificens. Next base: position 19,320 of record WAAD01041158.1, on the reverse strand, counting down.
GATCAAAATCCAGTCCATTCTTAGAAGAAAGTTGGGAGAGTCAGGACAAAAGAGAGAAGCAAACTTTTCTTCTCTTTTGGTTTCGCATAAAAACGTATGTGCCCACCTTTCGCAGGACATACACTATGCACCAAAGTGCCATGACCAACTTTAACTTTTCTAATGTCTGGCCTAATTGGAGTTACTCATTCCTGAGAAAACATAGATGTAGCTTTGGCTGTATTAAAACATACATTATTTGAGTCGGTTCAGTCATCAGGTGATACGGATCACTTCCCATGACTGCCTGTCTTCATTATTTACCACTGTGCCAATCTTTGCGTCATCCCATAAATTTTATCAGCTCTGATTTTATCTTTGCTTTTCAGACAACTGATAAATATTGAAGGGTGTCGAGCCTAATATGAACCCCTACTGCAAGTCTTAGAAGCAGCCTCAGTTGATTAGGATTTCCCACTGCCTACTACTTTCCAAAATGTCAGTCTATTCTAAATCCATTTAATTTCAATTGACCTTGATGAAAGTGTACTCTGTTAAGTAACATTGTTAGGAGGCAAATATTAAGAGAATGTATTCAGAAATTTCTAGATACATTTAGTGTTTAGGAAAGTGAGGGGCTAATTGCATGGCTGAAAACACATGGAAATTGTCATGGGCTGAATATTCTGGATTTGTCTTGGTCTGAGACAACACTCATAGGTTAGTCCTGAACCATATTAAAAGTTCATATAAGCCTTATCAAAATGATGCTGCTCGTTAGATAAAACCTGATGCTCTATGCAACAAGGTTTTGAGGAAAGTGCAGAATAATTTTTCCAACTGGGGATTTGGTAGCCAGAAAGTGATTTGGACTTTGGCCAGAATATTATAGTTAATAGCCCATCTTTTGTGAACAGTATCATGGGATTTTTAATGACAAGTCGGTCAAAAAAGGCTGAATTTTTCATCTCTTCCAAAGACAGGTTTATGAAACTGGTAAAAGATTTTATTTACTCTTACTGAAAGAATTTGTACAAACATGGGTCATTGGCACCTCTAAATTATATATAGCATTTTCAGAAAAGCAAACAACAAATGATCTTTCCATTTCTCTCTTATCTCTGTCTATAAATTCATAAAAATGTAGATATTCATTTAATAAGTTGATTATAAGTATATATTAGCAACAACCTTTTGTAATAATAGACCTATATACCCGTCTATGACAAAACAGGCACACGGAAATTCACTTTTTTAAAAAGTGGGTTTGTAATTTTTTTAATATGTGTAAAAATATTTTATTTTTAATGCTATTTAGATAATCCCAAATGAAAATTAGATTCATATGCTATATGTTTTGGATATGGAGTTGCTGTAGATAACAGGTTATGCTTGCGACTATACAACTGCTCTCATGGCATGCATTACGGAGTAAAGCTATTCCTTTATCCCTGCAATGCTCTAAGCATCATCAGTTTTCTCAGTTGTTGCAAAAGGGATCCGTATTTAGTCCTTTATGTCTCATTTCCATTCCCTCGTCTTTGTAGATTGTCCATAGACTTCCTTCAGGCTATGAATATGGTAGGAAGTAAAGTGTTATTCCCTCTTCCCTCTTTTGAGTTTCTCTGTTTTGCAGTATCTTTTGGTTTAGGGAGAAGTTTTGGTTTTATGCATGCTCCCTGCCACTTGAAGGCACTACCTTCTGTTCTTCTGTTCTGTGTAGTTTTTCTTCCTCCCTCTCCTGGTTTGTTCCACTTCCCTAGGTGAGGAGCAAAAGTGGAAAAAGCAGGGGTTTCCACTCAGTTGTAAGACAGGATGCACTCTGTACGCTGAGTAGAGAGATTTTCAACCACAGTTATACACAGGGCCATCTTTAGAGCTTCAGGTGCCCCAAGCAAGACTAGCTAATCGTGCCCTGGGATGAGGTCAGAGTTGGTTTAACAGAGGGTTTCAGAACCAAAAATGAAAGCTTTTGTATCTCAGTTCAGAGGAAAGACAACCATTAGAAGTACACCTCAGTGTCACATTGTTAGGCAGAGATGTTATTAACATCACTGATGTACCTGTGTAGTAAGCCAGAGGCACAAAAATGCTTCTGTGTGGTTAAAATGTACACACTTGGGCAATGCCAGTGGACATTTTACATTTAAAGGGACAGAAGTGACTTTTTGTGGTAGACAAATGAGCTCAAAGAATACTTGCCCTTATCAGTGCCCCTTCCACTTTGGTGTCCCATGTGGACACTTGTTTAGAGTTCCCCTAAGGCTGACCCTGCAGCTAGAGTGTGTACAGAACAAGATTGCCTACTGTACGAGAAGGAGGAGCAGAGGGTTCAGGCCCCTAATCAGCAATGACATTTCTGTTTCCTGACACTGCAGAATGAGGAACAAGGGGTCATTCCACGTAGGAAACTCAAATGCAAACCTGCCAATTAAGGGAAACTTACAGTTAGAAGGAATGTCACAAGCAAAGAGACACAAACACACAGGAAGAACAAAGGCATTTTTAAAGAAGAAAATAATCAAGAACTGATGCTCTAGGGAAGATTTAAAAAAAAACCAAAACAAAAAAATCCCCCAAGAAACCCACCAAAACCAAAGCATCTCTCCATACACTGAGCAAATAGTTTTAAAATGTATCAAATACCCTAAAAGAAAGTAAGAAAATGAAGCTGCTGGGTATTAGGTTGAACAAACTAGAGATCAGAGATGATATGCTACATGTAAAACTCTGTTATAGGTGGTGGAGACTAAAGGATGTAAATTTTGCTAAGAATTCACTCTCCAATGTTATCCCTGTAAGGCTAGATAAACATGAGAAAGATGAGCTCTTTACCCTGCTACCTTAAAATGAATTGAAGTTGTGAAAAATTTTAGAACCATTTATAAACATATTCAAATGCACACCTGAAGAATTTAAAAATGGGGGAGAAGGGCTAAAACTTGGGGTTTTTTTTGCCTTTTCTTGTTTTCTTTTAGCTGGTAGTCTTAATCTCTCCATTTCTCTGCCTCCACTATTTCAATATACCAGTACAAGTTGTTTCTTATTGTGAATATAATCAAAATTAGAAGAAACATTTGGGTAATTTACTTATCCAAACTATTCTTAATGCTTGATAATAGGACAAAGACTATGTAAAACACAACTTGGAGTAGAAAGTAGTAGAAACTGACCCGCTGTGGAAATAATTACAAACCTGATTTTATGCCTTAGAGATAGTCATCCCATTTGTAATTGTATTTAAATTTTAATAATGTTATTTTCAAATTAAAAATAGTGATTTTTTTTTTCCTGTGAAGACATTTTGTACTAGCTTCTTTTAAAAAAATAATGAATAACTTAAAATCGAAAAAGCATTAGATTTCCAGTGTTTTAATGCTAAAAAGCATCTATGCATATATGAAATATATACTTGAAAAGCTTGGTGGAATTGACTGAAAATAGAAAATGTGAATTTTTAGGAATTTGAAATACAGAAAACTCAATGTTTCAGTTTGCAATGCTATTCTGTATCCTGCATTCAGAGGTGTCCTAAAGCCCTTTTGGTTTTAAAGTCTGCCAGACATACAATGGTGGCAGAATGCAGTCCCACAAGAACAGCAGTAATGTATTGCTTGAGTCTTCTTTTTCCCAGTGGGAAGCCTCCATGAATAAGGCTTGATACTACTGCCAGCAGAAGATCCAACACTCTAGATTGGGGAACTATGCCCACATTATAATACACCTCTCAGAGACTAAATAGAAAAAAAAAAATCTTTCGTCAAAAATAGATGGGAGTTGTTATCAATTCCTCCCATTTATTTCTTGCAGCTGTGTAGAATGCTGGTGGCCTTGCAGGGAATTTTCTGGGCTGTTTAAAGAGATACTGCAGGAATGAAAACTGTTACAGTTGAGTCACTGAGTCCTTTTCCCTTCTAGCAGGAATTACGAGCAGACAACAGAGGTGATTCCACATATGTTAACAAGATGTGGTCAGCTATTTAAACCTATATCAAGTGTATAGGTTTTGGGCTCTTTGGCTGAGCCCAATCAAGTGCATAATTCAAGTATTTTACTTAATAACAACTACTGATATCTCTAGACAATATTGTCACTCTCCTACTACCATACATTGCTGGCATTAAATTTTGTTGCTAGAGGAGCTGGAGATGTCTCAGCTAAGCAGAACGCTACAGTAAAAAATCAAGAACATAGGCTGGTATTAATTTCTTAGAGAGGTTAGAGAGGAAAATACCAGCAAGAGAGGGAATATAATCATTCAAAAACAAGAAATCTTAGAATGTTCTGTCTCTTCAGTTGTTCAGTAACAGAAAAAACTTGCACCTCTAGGGCCCTTTTCATGTAAATGCTTGTCTCAAAAAGCTAAGTGTTTAATTACACATCAGCACTGGAGAGAGAATACCAGAAACAAATGCGGTAGGCTGTGTAGACCAGCAAAAACCTTGTTGCAGGCAAAACATTTGTGAGTCAGAGAACCGTATGTAATTTATTGCCAATAAAAGCAAACTTTTGATCACTGACTTGGGTATTGGGGAAAACAAGAATACAAACAATGAGTCAAACTCATATATTCTCTCCTTCTCCAGTGTTAATTGCCCTTATATTCACCATGGGTTACACACAGTTGATGAAAACCCCTCTGGTGAGGAGGTGAGGAGACGAGAGGAGGTTGAGGCAGCTGCAGTCCCTCAGGGATGTCTCTGCCCCAGCTTGGGTGGCCCACGGCTGCAGTCCTTCAGGATGTCCCTGACCCAGTGTGCAGCACCCATGGCCACAGTCCCTCAGGGTATCTGCCCTGGCATGGGGTGTATGTATGTGCCCTTCATCCCCACCCCACCCCTAAATACGTCTACTGAGAGACCCCATGGTCTCCTCCTACTGCCCAAAGTTCTAGTGCACTCTGGGGTGCTCACGCCGGTGCCAGAGCCACTGGGAATTGGCTATGGCCAGCACAGGGCAGTTCATGGCCTCACCTCGCTCCCATCACCCCTGCAGCCTCCTGTTCCCCAGACCTTGTAACTTAACAGCCATTACAAACCAGTGCAGCATAAAAGGTGTCAGTATCCATTCTGGTGTAAGGCAGAGAGATACCACTGTTTCCAGTAACACTCTTGTTAATTTTTTTCCATATATGGCACAGAATCAGTCTGAGCTTCATGCTTTAACAAGGAAATTCCAAACATAAATCCTCATTACTTTTACAGAAGATTTTAAACAAAATATGAAATGAAACCTGCTCCCTCTGCTCTCACAAGTAGTTCAGTTGACATCTATGGTGCCATGTTAAGATTATATTATGCTTTATAATGAAACTGGAGAGTATTTTATCTTGATCTCTAAAACCTCCTTTGGCTTAGAAAAGCCTGGATTTCATCTTATATTTACAAGCAACCAAAAAAAAGCTAAGTATCATTTGTATCAAACAGGTTTTTTTACACATACATTTATTATTGATACATATATTTACAGAACTGAGAGTAGACCAAGAAGCATATAATAAGTTTTCCAAAAAAGAATCTGTACGGTACTTGTATACAAGTTTATATTTAGGGTTAAATGTCTATTGTACATCCTGAATTTTAATCCACTCATAGATACATGAAATCCTTTTTGATATTTCAGAATAAGTGTAAGTTGAGTCATATTTTTGTCTGGAAGCCATTTATATTTTTGTATGCAATCACCACATCACATAAAGGTGGACTATATTCAAGCAGCTGAATACTTCCAGATATTTCTATTATGAATGTTGTTCCAGTGTTTCTCTACTTGATATATCTATAACTTATCCCATAGATAGCTAGCATGACGAGATTTTCTATGTTGCATGTCACTAGAGCTTGTGAGAGTGTTCTGGCAGAACATCGCTATGTGCTTACTGCAGTGACCAACTGCTGTCAGTCACTGCTGGAGATGGGAGGATGAGCTGGGTGGGTCTTAGGTTCAACGTCTTACACTCTTAGGATTAACGTTGCTTTACACTGTCTTGCCCAAACAGATTGAGATGCTGCAAAGAAGAGAGAATCAAAAAGATGTCAGGTCTCATTGTAGGGAAGAGAAGTTACCATACACCCACTGTTTTCTCCATCTTTCTTTCAGCTCTTGAGATGGACATATCACTTCCACCAACCTGCAAAACTACAAATTCCCCATACATCTCTGAGGTATGAACCTGGAAATTTAAATGAGTGAACACCAATAAGGTCAAGCTTTTTAGGTTTTAAGCTGAAAGGAAAAGATTGCAATCCCTGATCAAGGCATTTTTACTACTCAACTTTTGGAGAAACCAAACTGAGAGATGCTTAAGAATCAAAAAGGAATGAGTCCTGAATTTCCCCTCTAAAGAAATAAAAAATAAATAAGAATACCATGCTAAGAAATTAAAAATTGCTTCTGTTGCAAATAATAAAAATGTCATGGATTTTTTTTTTCTGATCTAATTTGCTAATTCTATTTTGATGAATTTTACATTTAGTAAGTAAATTTTGTTGTTTTAGCAGCAAGACCGATACATGAACAGTACGGTAATTAGTTATTGCAGTAATTTGAAGTCTTTAGTGATAAAAGTGCAGAAAAATAAAACAAAAATTAGAATCTAAAGTAAAACTTAGTGAAACCAGAGCAATGACTCCAGATTTACATTGCTTTAGGACAGAATCAGATATTCCTTCTCTTCTTTGTATAAATAATTTTTAATCAACTCAAATTCATCAGTTAAAATGTAATGAATAAATTAGTACTTTTCATCACATCACTTACAGAAAAGAACTTTCCACAGATTCTCGTGGTTCCACAAAACTGAAAAAATATTTCTAAAATCAGTAAATGAAAACTTACATAATCTGTCAACATTTGTCAAGACTTTTCACAACTACTGTTTTAATTCAGTACCTCAATAATAAAAACTTCCTGGAATCTTCTCCTTGCTTCCAGAATGGCCTAGAGGTTTTTCATTCTGTTTGCCTTCTAGTCTGTTTTCTTGCAGCTACTCTTTTTTTATTATATTTGTTGTGATATAACTGCTTCTGGAAATTATCCAGTCTGTTCAGATTCATCTTATATCTTATGGAAGCAATGAGTTTGATCTACTTTGTCTTAGAAGGACATCTAACTGATTTTTTCTTCTATGTCCAGTATGTAAGTACATATGTATTCATTGTGGCAGTACCTTTGGTTACCTCTTGAAGAACTCATTTTCATTCAGTCATCCATGAAGTATAGTGACTATCTTGAATGACAAGTTCGCTTTCACAAACTCTATTCAAGCTATGTTTAGCAAATGAATGAAAAACAAACAAAAGAGGGTATTTCAAATGTTTTTAACATATATAACAGAACTAAATAAACCCACCTAAACAAAAAACAAAAAACCGCACCCCAAAGCATGCCTAATGTCACTGAATTTCTGCATAGAATCATCTAGTTCTTCTTTTCTAGGCAACACTTATGTTTTCTTTCCTGGAGGTTTTACTTTTAGCATTTTTAAGAATTGTGAGACAGGTTTACAGCTCCTTTTTTTTATTTAGACTCTTATTTTTCATATCCCATTACACTTAATGAGATTGGAAACCTGCATTTGAGTCTAGGAGCTATGAAACTGGCTCAGCATATTGCATGCAACGCAAATAACTGGAAATCAAGTGGTGAGAGCAGGAGACACATTAATTATTCATAGAACTAAATGTATTGAAGAGCCCACATTACAGCTCACAAAGGAGTATCTCTGAGTCCAGTGAGGGGAGGAGTAACTGCCTTCAAATCCAGTTAAAGTGCACCTGACACACAAGAGGATGGTTCTCAAAGTGACCGTGAGATTTTTCAATAAAAGCTAGGGTTTTTAAAGAAGTTTCTGGTGCCCAAATCCCAGTGAAAGTCAGTGAGATATGGGAATTTAATTCCTTTTTTCAAATCATAGCTCAAACAAGTGGAAAGATCTGACCTACATTATATTTTGAATTTCTGCCTATCTGCCTTTGTTAAAAATTTTATAACACTTACCATTGTATGTACGTGTGTTGTGACTGAAGCCTTGTCAAACTAAAGAGAAATCCAAGATTTTTGGGGAAAGTGCTAGTATATTTACTGTGAAGGGACACAAAGAAAGGGTCTTCCAATGTAACATGAATCATTGTACCAGTGAAACCCAGGATGAGCTTATGTATATGGAGGGCAATTTTCATCTGTATTTTTCATCTATATTTTATAAATATTCCTCCATAGTTCTCAATCTTTTTTCCCAGTTTCCACTTCACTAAAAAGTTCCAAATGGTGCAAAGTGGATTAAAGACTTCTGACATTAGGTCTTTAGTAAGCCTTAGAAGCTGGCAAGAGATCTGTGGACCACATGTTACTCTAAATAAAAGAAAATATGAATAGGCTTCACTGCAACAGTGTTGCATAAATAATCACTACTGATATTTTTATTGCTAAGAATCTTCTAGATGAGGGATATTTCATGGTTTCTGCACATTTTACTACTTAGGATCGTTTTACAGAAAACAGCACTGATTTATCTAAAATTTCTACTTTCCTGAAAGTGTCTAAAAATGAATATTGTATTCTTAGTATCTGTCTATGCCCCAAGGTGTATTATTAGCTATTGCTCGTAGGGATGATGTTGCTGCTTGGATAAGCAAAGCCTTTTCAGTATGCATTAATACAAATATATAATAGAATTACAAAGTTAGCTGATACTTCATATAGATTCACTGAACGTTACCTACCTTACAGGGATTATAAACATTCAGTACTGCTGTATTTTGGGTGCACCATTTTTCTGAATTAGCCGGAACCTCCCATAATTTTCTATCAGTGAAAAATAATAGGAAGGATAGAGCTAGTCTCCTTTTTTTTTTTATTTTTTTCTTTTCCCTATTTTTGGCTGTAGGAGTGTTTAATAGTCTAGAAATTGCCAAAAAACCTACAGTTTGATTCATTTACTTATGATTTTTCAGATGAAAGCAAAGACTTAACTGCTGCAGAGAAAAACTACATAGTTCAAACCATATCAGAATTGAAGTGATTTATTAATTTATTAACAACATATAATTAACTAGCAATCGGCGAACTATGTCTTCAGAGTCAATATTCGTAAACTAATGGATAAGTCACATCAGTAGACATTTAGAAAAAGTTAATAAAAACCTGCAAACTTCCAAACACCCTTCTATAACTTATCCCAAGATGTTCTAATTGTGCATGCCCACATATGCACACAGATACATGCACACCCTTGTAGGTCTTGGAGGGTACAGACCCCTCTCATCTGGGCATGAGGGATCCTTGCCTGCACAACCCTGCTGTGGGAGACCCCAGCGCTGTGCTCCAGGCCTGTGCCATTCCTCATTACCCCAGAGGTGACAGCCCTCAGGAAGAGACCCTCAGGCATCCAGGATGTGGGTCCCCAGGGTGCAACTACGCTAGCTGTGGGCAAGCTGCATGCGGCTGCTGGCAGCACCCATGATGGGGGGACACGGGACCACTTCTGGCAAGGTCTTGACTGCTGCTGTCCCCTCCACTATCTCTCCCCACTGTCACAAATTTTCATGCTTATTTTATACTTCATTTCAGGTTGAGTCCTTCTTTGTTTCCAACATCTCTTTGAAACGCCCTGGTTACTGTTTCATCTGGCTGATGATCATGCTTCTCTTTAATATGATCAGTTTTGAGCAAATACACCCCAGAGAATTTTGTGTATTCAATCCATGTGCACACTTTGTACACTCCCATCTTTATGTTAAAAAATATTGATAACCAGGCTGTTTGCCAAAGGCGGGCCGTACAAGCAAACCCATACATAAACCCCCATATGTTTAAGCAGTAGTATATCATCCTGGACAATGGTTTTCCTGGTGTGTAATTCAGCCATTGCCCCAGATACCTGTGCTATGTTAATCCGATGTACAAGAAATGACACATAGCAATATTCTGGAGCAACATTAGCACATGAATTAACATAATGACTTTAAGCATTACATTTAACACTAACAGTGTAGAGTGCATTTTTTTCTCTTATGAGTTGTTTTAAAAGGAAATTCTCCTTTTCCCCATGATTATGACACTGTCTTATATGTATTTTATATGTATGCATTATTCCCTTTGTCACAATTCTGAGCTTGTATGTAAAGATGACTGTGCAGAACCTCGCACTTATTTCCATGTTGCTTTGGTGAAGAGAGAAGTATTAATTTGCTACATCAGCAAATGGATAAAGGTAAATAGCATCACCACCTGGATGCGCCACCTGGATACTCACAAGTCTATGGGGCCAGATGGGATCCACCCGAGAGGGCTGAGGGAGCTGGCAGAGGAGCTTGCCAAGCCACTCTCCATCATTTATCAGCAGTCCGGGTCAACAGGGGAGGTCCCAGACGACTGGAGGTGTGCCGATGTGATGCCCATCTACAAGAAGGGCCGGAAGGATGATCCGGGGAACTACAGGCCAGTCAGCCTGACCTTGGTGCCGGGGAAGATCATGGAGCGGCTCATCTTGAGTTCACTCAGCAGGCAGGTGGAAGACAACCAGGGGATCAGGCCCAGTCAGCATGGCTTCATGAAAGGCAGGTCCTGCCTGACCAACCTGATCTCCTTCTATGACCAGGTGACCAGCTTAGTGGATGAGGGCAAGGCAGTGGATGTTGTCTACCTGGATTTTAGTAAGGCCTTTGACACGGTCTCCCACGACATTCTCCTGGAGAAGTTGGCGGCTCATGGCTTGGATGGGCATACTCTTCGCTGGCTAAAAAAGTGGCTGGATGGCCNCCAACAGGAGTAGGGAAGTGATTGTCCCCCTGTACTCAGCACTGGTGAAGCCGCACCTTGAATACTGTGTTCAGTTTTGGGCCCCTCACTACAAGAAGGACACTGAGGTGCTGGAGCGTGTCCAGAGAAGGGCAAGGAAGCTGGTGAGGGGTCTAGAAAACAAGCCTCATGAGGAGTGGCTGAGGGAACTGGGATTGTTTAGTCTGGAGAAGAGGCAGCTGAGGGGAGACCTTCTCGCTCTCTACAACTACCTGAAAGGAGGTTGTAGTGAAGCGGGTGTTGGACTCTTCTCCCAAGTAACTAGCGATAGGACAAGAGGAAATGGCCTTAACTTGCATCAGGGGAGGTTTAGGTTGAATATTAGGAAAAATTTCTTTTCCAAACGAGTGGTTAAACGTTGGAACAGGCTGCCTAGGGTAGTGGTTGAGTCACGATCCCTGAAGGCGTTCAAAAAACATGTAGACGTGGCACTCCAGGGCCTAGTTTAGGAGGCATGGTGGTGTTGGGTTGATGGTTGGACTTGATGATCTTAGAGGCCTTTTCCAACCTTTATAATTCTATGATTCTATGATCATATTAAAGCACTGGAGGCAAAATTCCATGTGTCTTCAATCACCCTCTGCTGCCCAGTGTACACTACACCAGGGAAGGAAGGAAGTTGGAGTATTCACAATCTGTGAAATCCTGGAATGCCATGGTTTGAAGGTTTGGTCTGGGTTTTTTTCACTGCTTCTCACTTCTCTGCACAATATATCAATTTCTGTATCCATATGGTATGTAATATAATTGGACCTCAATCTAGGTCACTTGGTAACTCTTTATGAAAATACAAAGTACTAATAAAGCCTACCCTCCTTTTTAAAAATATTGCACCTTTACTTTTGATGTATATAATCCTACTTATTTATGCCCAATACTGCTTGCCTTTGCTATTTGTCTATCCTTAGTTATTTTCTCAAATTTGTGAACAAAACTTGTCAGTGTCAGCTCTCCGTTACTAAGAACACACATGCTTTTCTTCCTTTTTATTAAGTTAATATTGTTTGTTTTACTTTTTCTTCAGGTTTCCTTTTTTTTTTTCCTTTTCCTTTTTCCTCGCCCCCCACCCCCCACCCCCCCAAAACACAGTACGTGAGGCATTATATCTAGTGCTTTATTAATAATCAAGTAGTTGTTTTCCTTTGGACTACATATAAGAAGGTAGTTGATAAGGCTTTTTTCTCCTGCTTTTCAAAAAAATATTGAAAACAAAAGAAGACTCAAAATGCTTTTATAATATAGAACTTACAATTCTAATATGTCTAATCCAGAGTGGTAACAGTAAATGTAAAACTTACAGTAACTCAGTAAAATTATTCATCTTTTATACTGCTGAGAAAAAGATTAAAAATCAAAGAAAGGAAAACTTTGCTGACCTAATGCCAATGAGCATACATACTGTGGTCTTGGTGAAAGAGAACCTACAATCCTATTCTACCATTGTCCTTACAAGAAAAAGGTCATGCAAATTCTGGTGCTGGAAAAATGAAGGAGATAGATTCTAAAATAAGGAAATGATGATAAATATATTCTCTTGCATTTGCATTTAACATTCCAGTTGATTGGTATTAGCATTAGGTTAAAATATTTATGACACTTGTTCTGGATAAATTACATCAATATAATTTATTATTTAAGAAGAAGTGAGAATAATCTGCTTCAGTGAAGATAATATTGTTATTCACGCTATTCTGATGAATACCAGCTTTAAACAAGTGGAAAAACGTTAAGTCTTTGCACACTCTTGATTTAGAAAACTGAAACAATGTTATGATTTTAAATATCTTTTAATTTAGAAGAGGACACTCAAAAAAGAGAAAGATTAAAATGTGTAAAAAGAAGGAAGAAGAATATGCCCTGCAGACATCACCAGAGTATAGTCTGTCACAGATGTACTACTGTATTGGCACTGGGTCAATCAGATTAGCCCTCAGTGGATTTTACAGTCCTTCAATTGTATAGAATACCATGCATTGTTCCTTGCAAATCCGTTTTAAAAACACAATATTAGTGATGATAAAGCACTTGTTTTTACCTGTCTATAATATAGATATTATTCCATTAGTGGAACTTAAATATTACTGTGATAACTCAAATAAAGGAAAAACCTCCCAAGAATTTAGAGGTATCAATTGACTAAAATAAAGATATGCAAGAGTTTTGAAATGAAAATTTTATTTATTTGATATTTGAAAGTGTTTTATAACATTGCAGTTATTATTTGCTCAACATCAATCTGTACAAATACAGAAAGAGGACCCAAACCCTAGCTTGCAAACTGAAGTTTATCCAAAAGAAGGTAGCATATTTCAGATATGTAACACTGTCTATGGTCAAACAAATTTTCACATTTCTTTTTAAATATTACTTTACCCCTGGGTAATTATCAAAGAAAGAGTTTACGAAAGAAATTTGCACTAAAACCTGGTCTGAATACACAGGAGGAGTGAATGTTGTTTGTAATATGCAAACTGGAAAAGGAGAGATGAAGGTAATAATCAGACTTAATAAAGCCATTTGAGATAAATTTGTGTGCTAAGAAAAACGACAGGAAACACTGGAACTCGAAAATTTGGAACAGATGATACAAAATCAGGGAGTAATTCAGGAGATGACTGTGGAATGGACAGCACTTTTTTGTGGTACAGACAGAAAAAAAACCCGTCAAGATTGCAAAAAGTGACAAAACTTGGCATCAGTAGACAGTTCAGTGAAAAACAGGTTTCAAGCCTTGCATGAGAAGAGCATTTTGAAGTTGCTGGTCATAATGTCATCAGGAAAATGATCAAAAGGCTTTACGAAAAAAATGAAGGGAATGCCACACTGAGATTGCAATAATGGCAAATGAGAAATTGTTATGAACTCACTGGGAGTTATGTAGAACAAAGACTGGAGAAAAGTTAATCTGGGAGTCATGAACACAGAACCCAGAAAATAATAGTTCAATGATGACACAGGGAGCAAGAAGAGCACAGTACGAAGAGATAGAGCAAAAAGAGAAACAAGAGAAGTACTGCCAAAACTGAAAATAAACAACTAGTTTCTTGGTTAGATGGGAAGAAGTTAGCATAAACATGAAATTTTGGAGAATAAATGAAATAAAGGAGCTGTACAGAAGCAACATTTTCCAGAACAATAGCGGGGGTTTTTAAGCTTTAGCTGCAAAAAATGTAGATAATAGAGAGAGAAAGCAAATCAACTGACAAGGAATCAAAAACAGAGGAATAAAGATAAGAATGAAGAGCTTTACTGTAGCTAAAAGTGAAGAATAAAATCAAAGAGGATATAGTTAGAAAATAAGACCACCATAAAAAGTTAAAGAAAACTTGTGATGGAGAAAGAGTTGGGCAATTTCTGAGAGGGTAAGTTTAAGAAGTTTTGCTTAATGGCTGGTAGAGAGCATCAGGGAGATATATATATGAGGAAAGATGTGAAAAAAAAGTGAGAAAGAGTTGGATAATTTTTACTAAAAGATGTCATATATCCATCATGAGGAATCTGGCAAGACTTTATAGGAACTGAGTGTAGAAAGAAGACCAATTTGTCTCCTGTCTTGTGAAGGAAGGCAGATTGTTGTGGTCTTTTTGCATAGAAGCAGAGTAAGAATGGGATTAGAAAAGAAGCAGAAGCAAGAGCAAGATCAGGGTTTGGGATTAGGGGCTGCATTAAGACTACCTCAAGGTACTGTCATTGGAAGGATTACCAGGAGAGAAAGTATCTTCTTAGAAGAAGGTGGCTATGAAGTAAAATAATATTTAAAAGTCAGTCTAGAATTTCCTATGAACTTTTACAATTCTTTTGACACCGAGACATGTTTTTCAAAGCCTGTTCCAACTTCATAGTGTTTAAAGCTTGCTGAAATATTCAGTAGTTTTTGTCCACTTTGTTTTTCTATAGTCTTTATATGACAGTCTCCATACATTTCCCATTCTTTGCATGAACATTGCAATTGGGTCTATGAAGATTTGTACTGACCTCATTGTGTCATCAGCTTGACATTATAATTTCATCTCCAGAGAAACATTGAAACACTTTTCATCATAATTTGATATTGTAAATGTGGTGACCATAGATAGTAATAAAAATTCCTTGCAATTGCATTTTGACATCATAATGTAATCTCCATAGTCTTCACTTGACATTGTGATGAGATTGTGGCAATGCTAACTTTGTATGAATGAAGTTGGGGCCATAGAATGAAAAATTTAAAGTACAGTTTTGTGCATAGTGAGCAAATGGTTATAAATATATATTTTATCACAATTAAATTTTTGTTAAAAATTAGACTGTCCATCCATCTGAGGAGTGGAAATCTGGAACAGTCCTTTAAGTGGGGAGATGAGAAGAATAATCACTTTTCAGATACAGCTTTATCAACTCATGAAAGAGAAAACAGCACAGTTTATGCCATAACAGAGGCTTGGATACTGTGACTGGAAAGTTCTTTCCAGTTCCAGTCTTCTGAGGCATGTACTTCTACCTTACTCCTTGAGTAGTACAGGAGTAGAAGACAAACTTAGTATGTTTATAAAAGAACTTTTCTATCTAGAAGCCAATGAATTTTTAATTTAAAACACATCATTGAAAGTATCATGCATATTTCTTACATCATGGATCTCATATACATTGGCTGTGGTGTAAAAAAGAAGGGCATCTCTTGGAATAAAAAGTCTGGTGCAGGCCTATTTGATTCTTTAACTTCAGTTTTAAAGTTGTTAAATGTAGTGACAGACTGCTTTAAACAGTGACTTTGATGCTCCTAAATGAGTCACTTGTCTAATATGAACTGGAATGACGTTTTTTAAAAGTCAAAGCATTGCTGATTTTTGGTGGAATCTGAATTGATGACCTCCTGGTAAAATACATTTATCTTATTATTAGACCTTCAGGCACTATATCACTTGTAACCTTTACTTAAAGCATTTTCTTGCAGATATCCTTCTGATTTTTGTGATACAGGGAACAGCAAATATTTAAAAAGAAATAAAAGATACTATCCCACGATTATAACTGTGGTACTAGACAGACTGACACCTTGGAGTTTTGATCTTCTTTGTTTACAGACAAAAATGTACCTCTTTCTAGAGTTTAATTGATGGAACTTGAATAAGGTATACATATAACTCCCTATCTTTCACAAGTGCCTTTTTTTTTTTTTTATGTGTACTTCACCTGTCTGTTTTTCTTGAAGAGGCGGTGTTTGGGCC
>WAAD01041157.1:0-10553 GCA_013389945.1 Fregata magnificens | reverse complement strand
TGTTTCAATTCTGTCTCACAGATACAGAATGAAAAATACTTCGATTATTTGAAAGCCGCTAATGTGCAAAACCAGCAAAACCACACTTTACCAACTCAGTTAAATGTCAGCAATGAAGCGTATCTCCTTGGAAACACACCCAACAGTTTCATATCCTACATGTTTGCTCCACCATCATCTACAGACAGGTAAAACAAATGTTCTCTGTTCTCCTCCTAATACTTGAATTGTCAAAGCTGCTTGAATCTTTGGGTGCTAAGAGCTAGGATTTTCTTCTTGCTTATGTCTTGGGGCATAACAGAAGAGTGGGTCTAAAGGTTCAGGCATTTTTTTTCTTTGCTAACATTTACCCAAACTGAGTAGATTGACTTAGATGTGGTGGACAATTACAGTGCATATCGATGCCAAGTCCTAAGCCTGAATATATCAACCTTCATTCACATTCAGAAATGCAGGCAGCGTAGAACACTGTTATTCCACCCAAAAGCTATTCTGCATTTCACAAATGGAGTTTCACTGGCATTTTTCTGGAGAACAGAAAGAATACAACAACTAACAAAACAGACCTATATTTGACTATGCTTACTTTCCACTACAGGTTACATTTTTCTCTTGATGTACGGACTCGATCATCAAGAGGATTAATAGTTTTCATGGAGGAAAAGTCTGAGGACTCTTATATGGCTCTCCACATTTCAAAAGGACGTTTTGTCTTTTCACTTGGCTCTGGAGGAAGACGAATCAAAATCAAAACCAGTATTAAATACAATGATGGGCAATGGCACACTGTAAGTAGTATGGCACAGGAACCGTGGTGAAACCACAACTAGCATTCAGGAGGCGCTGCCTATTGAATTTTTAAGTTATTAGAAATCTTAGTTTGGTCATCTGAAGTTAACTCCTGTGCCTGAAAGTTCATGTGGTTGACACGTCTCTGTTATGAGAACGCTTATAGAGACTGATGGTCCCAGCATGTTATTTTCATTTTAAATATTTCAACAATACAGTGTTTAAGTTAAAGAAAAAAAATCTCCAGTGGCTTTCATTGGCCTTGGGGTTTTTCATTCTGTTGTTTGCATCCTGCAAAGGTGGTCTTCAGCACAGATGGGAAGA
This sequence comes from Fregata magnificens, assembly GCA_013389945.1. Lineage (NCBI taxonomy): Eukaryota > Metazoa > Chordata > Aves > Suliformes > Fregatidae > Fregata > Fregata magnificens. The sequence goes on along the minus strand of WAAD01041157.1, from coordinate 9,440 downwards.
ATGCCCGCCTTGTTATTGATGGTCTAAGGGCCCAGCATGGAAGATTAGCAACAAATTCTGCCATCAGCATTAAGCCACCAATCTACATGGGAGGCCTGCCATCACTTAAAAGACAGGTAAATAATTGACACATCCGCCCCCACACTCTCTCCGTGCTGCGCTAATTACATGTGAAAGTGTTAATATGTAGGATTTCCCTGTTGAAAAGGTTTGGGGGATACTTCCAAGCACCGAGCGAGCATCATTTGTGACTGGTGTTTGCAGTTGTTTGTTACAGATCTTTTTCCTCACCTGTTCACACAGCTCTCGGCTGGACCCAGCTGAGACACTGATGACAAACATGTACTGTTTTCATTTCTATTTTTTAAAAAATAGAAAAGACCAAAGTCACATTTTTAATTCCAGGAATACCCTCTTCCTGCAGAATATTTACCTCAGTGGACTAAGCAATAATCTGTAGAGAAGCAAAGGAATCCTTCTCATTAAGGAATTATGAATGTAGAACTGGATTTTAATCTGAAATATGTGTGGTTCCTATTACTTTAAAAATTGGACAATTAATGATGCAGGGCATTCTATAAAATCCAATTTAAATAAACAGCCTCTTAGGAAGGGACGGGTGTACTTGAGATTTCACAACTCCTGTTGCCTTTTTGACACATCATTGGGAAGTATCTGTTCTGCAAGCAGGAATTATGTTAACTCAAAATCAACTGCTGCTTTCATGTTTTAAGCTCTTTTTTAAAATTTTGGAATACCTTTTCACTGCATCAGAGATGGGTTTTAGATGCCTTTAGTGCCAGTTGGCTTTCTACAGTCCAACAGTACAAAAGAACTAATGGGTATTCTTACTAAAAAAACTGCCATCATGCTTTTGTATTCATGTTTTGAAATATGCTTTCAGAATATACCAATGAACAGTTTCAAGGGTTGCCTGAGGAATTTTAAGATGAATGGAAAAGTCATGAATGCACCTCAGCAAAAAAATGGCATACTTCCATGTCTGGATGTTCCCATGGACACAGGGATTTATTTCTTTAATGAAGGAGGATATATCACCATTGGTAAGCTGCGTAGAGATTATGGTATGTGGAGTTATGTCTTAAGTGTGTATGTGTAAGGACCTTTTTAATTTTTTTTATGTGGTTTCCCAATTATCACCTCCTATGATCATTCCTCTACCCACTGCTTAATTCTCCACAGGTAATTTGCTGATGGGCTTGGATTTTAGGATTGTATTTACCATTCGACCGAGGACTTCAACAGGTATACTCCTCCATGCTGGAAGCAAGCAAGACAACTACTTGAGTATTTACATGGAAGGAGGAAAGGTAAGTACAGGCTGTGTTTCCATTTCAGCTATATTGCCCTCGTTCAGGCGGGGGAATTCTGACCTTGAACTCTGGACTTACTTGTTACAACATTTGCCTATAGGTATAATGTTAAACAACTTCCTCAGAGTTGTTTAAAACCATCGCTTGGAAAATTGAGCATTTAACCTGTCTTCCTGAGAGTTGTTTAAAACCATCGCAGGGAAAATTGAACATTTAACCTGTCGCTATGCCTACATTAGCAGCTTCCATTGTGTGCACATTAGCTTGCACATGCTTTGTTCACAGTGGTCAGCAGTAGGGCGCAGTCTTAATTTTCTCAGACTTCTGAGCCTTTGCAAAAACCCACTGCAGTTTTGGCCAGAGGCTACAGAACTCCGTGGCTTATTCCCACTTCTACATCAGTCATCGTGTGGCTGTACTGATGCAGCTCTGTAACCACGTCCATTATAGAATTTGAGCAGCCTTGCTTTGTGTTAGCATCTTCTCCTCTAGTTGATGGGTGTGTCATGGTGGTGATTATTATCACTGTTGCTTTTTCATAATGTAACAGCTTCAGAATGTGAGTCTTGGACTACAAAACTATTGTGGTTGCTGCTGGAGAGACATCAAATAGAAAGATGTCAGTGCTCCACAGAACCTGCTGTCTCATGGCACGTTTTAAACCAGCATGAGTGTACCTAACTTCAGAAAGCTCAGCTTTGCTCTTCTCTTCCCAGATTAGGGAACTTGTTTTTATTATTTATCTTTTTGTCATCAGTTAGTTTCCCCCAGATCACTGATCTTGTTCAAGACACAACTAGCACATGGAAGCAGGGTCATCAACAGCTGGGGACTCCTTAAGGGCAAGACTGACCACTTTTTTCAGCAGTAAATTAGATTCACGCTGGCTGTCAGTGTGGACAGGATGCAACAGGAGGGAATAAAAGGTCAATGGGATACCATCAATCAGCCTGATAGGAAGTGGTCTCAGCATATCTGTTACCTCACCATTACCAAGTCTGTTGTAACCATCACACCAAAAGAGAGTTTGAAAGGAAGATGTTGAAAATAAATAATGCACTCACAAGGAATGAGAAGCAAGATGTGAGAAAGCACAAGCAGGTGCTTGTTCAAAATGTCATTGTAAATAGTCAGGCTGCAAGCTTCGTGAGTGAATTACGAGTAGTCCAAAATTGTGTGAAAGGCCAGAGAAATAAATTGCAGAGATTCTCTCAGGAGACGCCAAGCATGTAGATGACTGCTTTGGGAAAGGAAGGGAAGGCCTAGTTGGGAAGACCTTGTCTCAGAGAGATTATGTCAAAAGAATTAACATAATTTTGTAAGATTGACAGGGAGAGACAAAGGTACGTATTTATGCTTGTAAAACTTGTCAAGTATCCTCTCCTGGGATTCTATTAGGGAAATTTACTTTCCTCTTGGAGAGGATAATTTCTGAAATATGTATACAATGACTGTGACTCTTGAAACTAGGTGAAACCCAGTCATCACAAGTTCAGTACATTACTTAAAGTACTGTATTTTTCTGTTGCTCTTTTCTTTGCCACGATAACTTAAAATACAAGTTTTTTTACAGGTCATTGCTGCTGGAAATAGTGGTGCTGGAGAATTCCAGACATCAGTCACACCTGAGCAACCTTTGTCTAATGGGCAGTGGCATACTATTGCAGGTACATTGTATCATACCAGTTCTTCTGAAACTTCGAAAGGACAGTGGGCGCAAAGCATTGCAGCTCCAGATTTTTACTAATCATTTCATTTCTGTTTATTCTGAGAATACTCTTTAGAACAATATAAGTGTCTTGTGTTAATTCAAGCCTTTACGTAAGATGGGTTTTTTGGGCAGTATTTAGCCCCAGAGTACCTACATGTGTCAATCTGACTTTGAATTAAAATAAAATCTATTTTTCCTACGAGTTAAATTTCAAGACAGATGCTATTTAAAAATAGTGCCATATCTAGTTGATTCTTTAACAGGGTTGAGAAAGAGTACTCGTTTACCTGTTTCTTTGCAGTCTCTCAGAAGGAGAACACGGTGCAGCTAGAGGTAGGCACACAGAGCAACTATACCACTGGACTTCCACCCTCTCCTCCTAGACGTGTTCATCAGCCACTCTACTTTGGTAAAATTCCAGGTAATATTATTGCTTCTTATTTTTTCATGTATCTCCTGGCTTTTTCTCCTTTCCAAAACAAAGGTCCCGTTCATGCATGTAGTCCTATATCATTCCCCCTCTTTTGAAAGCCTTGCAGTAATTAATGTTCTTTAAAATCATTCTCATTTTATTAACTTGATCTTTCTACCTTGTTTTTTGTAGCAAATTTGGACACACTGTGGCTTCGAGTTAAAGACCCATTTTTTGGCTGTCTTCGGAATATTAATATCAATGACAAACATGTCTCCACCAGGAGAATTTCAGAGGTTCATGGTGTAGTGAGTTTGCATGGGTGCCCAGCAAAGTAACTTTGCTGTTACGGTACTTGCACACACATCAGGTTGGGTCTGCTGAAGTACTGTGTGAATTCATGCAACATGCTGATCACCATGTCACTGTCATCAGGCTGGTTATTCAGAACAGCTGGTGAGCAAATGCATCCTCTGGATGTGGACTGGACCAAAGCAAATTAAAAGTATTTGCTTTGATAAACTCCCTTTTAAATGTTATTGATTTCTAAGGTAATCCATTGTGCCTTTTGAAATATATGCAGAAAATATAATTGTATATACCCTCTGGGCCAAATTCTGCTCTCACCCACAACAGCATAGACTTGAGTAACTCCAGTGTCTTAATTTTGAAAATTTGCCTTAATGCTGGTCATCTTGAGAGCAAATTTGATCCACTAATATAAATAATTTTATACAAATATAAATCTCTTTGGATTGATGTTTATACAGAAATGTACATTAATGTTAAAAGTAATAATAATAATATAAATGGAGTTTGAAGCACTTTAAGGAGTGAAACTCTGGGCATTTGTTACAATGCTAGAAATTCTGGGGCCAAATAAATGCAGTACGTTCTTAAAACCATCCATTTTCTTGTTTGATTATTTTAACCTGGTGTTTCTTTTTTGTGCTTTTTCCAGGCTGCTAAATCCTGTTTGCTTTATGCAAATATTTCTGTAGCTTTAAGAAGCTGATTTGCCTGAATAAGCAGGAGTCCATCATCTCTGCTTATTAGAATTTGGTTATATAAAAACCTCAGAAAGAGTAATTTTTCTTGTAATCTTCAGAGCCAGAAAGTCTCCTCCACAAGCTTTTTTTTCTGATTAAATGAAGACAAGTTATATTAGGAACAGCAGTTGCACCTGCTACAGTTATGTAGCATGAATTGCAGGACTAAACCAGCAAAACTGTTTTCTTTGACATTCAAATCTTTACTTTGTACCTGATTGTGACCCATGGTGGAGGGCGGGGGACCCAGTTTGCTTTATTCTTCTGAATACAGGGCTGGACTGAATAGACTTGACATGGCTTCTTCTTCCACTATTATTCCTCTACTTCCACGCACTCAGAGCATGCACTCATGCATGCCGAGTCTGCATTCAGAAGTAGCATTTTGATAGTTACTTTTTTTTTTCAATTCCTTGACACCAACCTTCTTTTGCAAAATTAAAACACTTTCTAAGGCTGGGCCTAGGCAGGAGTAGACAGTGATGCAAACAAACCCTCTTTCCCACCTAATGCAATGTTTGCTCCCACCTTCCACTGCCTTCTTGCTCTAGGTGCAGCAGCGTGTCCTCGGTGTATTTATTTGGAATGAGGTGCTAGCTGGATTAAGAGAAGAAGATGCCAGACCAGTAGCCCTTACGGCTTTGGTCATTAATCCCTTATCAAATTTTTGCAGCTTTGCAGGTCCTTTGCAGTTTTGCAGGGTGGCAAAAGTGTCAGAAAGCTGTGCACACCAAATCCTGTGTGGCTTTTTCTTTCATGGCAACTCTGCTACAGGCAAATCTATGTCCATGCAGAGGTTTCTTAGCTGTAGAGCTAGTTTTGGAGCGAATAGGATGCAGTGAAAGCGTGCTGGGGTTCGGGCTTCTGAGGGAGCAGAGGATTGGCACATAATTGCAGAGCCTTCTCTCTGGAGATGCTCTGCAGAAACAGCTTCTCCTGTATGGCTGCCTGCCACGTGGGACAGAAACACCCATCGGCCTGGAGGTGGCGGGGTTTGGAAATCACCTTTTCAGATAGCAACAACTGAATCCTTTCTACGCGTAAAGCCCCCTGCCTTGGAAGGAGATGATTGCCAAATATTCAGGTGACCAAAACTGTGGAAATACTCAATTGATTTACTGGCCTTAGTTGGCACTGAAGATTTCCACAAGGAGAAAGGAAGAACAGTTAAACTTTAGCAAGCAATTGTGTAGTAACATTTCATATCTCATGCCCACCAGACTGCTCTCTGAAGCAGATTTTCCCTAGTCACAAAAAAACCTTTTCCTTCTTCCCTTCCCCCCTCAGAAAAAGCAAACATGGCAAAGATTTTTGCATCGCAACCTGGAGCCAGTCCTGGATTTCAATTCCCTTCCATCTGATTTTATTTTATCACAAGTAATTTTAATGCTGACAAGAAGAAATGAAAAATGTATTAAGACTTGAGTAAATGTAAGTTATAATGATTAGTAAGTATTAATTCCAGTACAATCCTAACGCATAACAAAAAAGTAGAAAAGCCTCTCTGGTTTTTAAGGTTCTTGGTTGATGTTTTTCCCCCCAAGTTTCTTCAATTGTATTGCTTCCATAGAGTCAGGCTGTCACACATTGTTGGGACAATCAATAAAAGCCAACTAGAGTTTCAGGCTTTGTACTTTAACACAGATAAACCTATATCAGGCTGATAAAGACTTTGTAAAAAACTTTTTGATCCTGAAAAGCCAGTGGATAATCTTTACATGAGGAAAGAAGTTGTCCTGTTTAGATTAGTCTGATGAAGAATTCTTATTATTGAAGAAATCCACATGGACACTGAACTGTATTTCGTGCATTGTCTGTTTTGTGCTTAGAATATTCTGAATTTTCTCACATGGGAAACATCTTCTGGAAAACAAGAGCCTGAATTTTCAAGCATTTCAAGTCATGAATAGTAGACATAATTTCAATTGTAACGATTCCTTCTCTTCAGGTTCACCAGAAAATATCTGTGTTCAAGTCAAAATAAACAATTCCCCCAATACACTTTATAGCAGACCAGAAGTGACTAAATCTTTTAGTAAGATGAAATGTTATGTGAATAAATAGCAATGTGAGCCTTGGGTAAACACTGTGTCATGGGTTTTTTATTGTTATAAGTAGTATTTCCAAGGGTTTCATCATCCAAGTGTTGCCATTTGACAGTAGCTTCCATGGATTATTTACCTCCTTTGTCTATAGCATTTCAGGTGGCCCCCCTGTATCTGTCAATTTCCGTGGCAGAACAAAAGTAAATAACTCCCACAGGAGAGGCTTTCCCTGTAATTTTTTATTCTCTGGCCATCTTTACTATTTGCTATTCAAGCCTTTAAGTATTACTAATATTTTCAATGGTAAAAAACTCTCAACTCCAGTCATCCTTTCTAAGCCTGCATTATTACTTATTGCTTGTGTTCAAGGTTGCAGAGGTATTACAGCTTGCATTTTGCTTCATTCACCTTAAAATTAGAAGTAATAACCAAAGAAATGCATATGTTAATGTCTGCTGGCAAGATTTTGCTATATGGCTTGCACCTCTTGAAGTTCAAGCTTCTGAGGAAAGTTTTGAAAAGTTTAATGAAAAAGAATCTAATATAGTGTTCAATACACTGAGAGTGCATGGCTAAAAACCCAAGCTCTTTAACAGTGTGCTTAGATTGCTATAATGGCTCATCTGAATGCCAAATCAATTACAGAAGGAGAGTGGAAGATTTCCTTTCCAGACTAAGCCACATTGGTATTCCTAGCACCAAATCTCTCTCTTGTCTATATAAGTATCAAGGGCAAAGGGTTCTCCTCCAGTTAATTTGGATTAGAATTAATAGGATCATGTTATCTGAGGTGGATGACACCAAGGTCCGTGAGTTCCATGTATTATAACTACAAAACACAGCCAGAGTAATGGGAGCTGAAAGACAGTTAAGAAGCCTAACACTGAGAACTTCAGGCAAATAAAATGAAATAGGACACAGGGCACTGTAGAAAGAAACATACATTGACTGTAGAAAAAAGCATATATATATATATACAAGGAAAACATTTTTCCTTTTCACTGCTTATAAATGATACTGTAACTTAAGTTTCTAAAAACAAAAGCTTCCAAGTAAAACTTAACAGTCTTCCTGTATCTGAGCTTGAAGGTCTGTGCTTTTGTTACTCTAAAGCTTTCATGTAAAATCCAGAGCCATCAACCTTTCACTTTTGTTAGCAGCAAAATGAATTGGGTGAGTTAACTTGCTCCAGTTTTATAACCGCTTGTTTGGAGTCACCTGTGAACCATTTCATTTTATCCCTTCCTCTTGATAGCAGCTTTGCCTCTTCTGGAGTCCTCTGTGAATTATTTGGGTTTTTTCCTCCCCTCTGCTTCCTTTCTGCTCCTCATAAAATAGCCTGGAAAATGCGGTCTCACTGAAAACACTCTAAATGCATTATGGCTTTGTAATGAACTCTTGCCATGCTTTTTGCCTCTTACCATTCTCTTCGTGGCTTCCTCATTTAAAAAAAAAACTTCTACATCTTTGTCCAATGATGTAACAAAATTTAGGGCACAATGCTCCAGTCTTCTGTAAATCTGTCTGTATTTTCTAAGAACACATTAAATGGATGTCCCTGGCAAAAGAAACGACTTTATGTTAAAGGGGATAGTGCCATAATACAATGTTATAACTTTGCTGAAGCCATTAAGACTGCAAGGCACAAGCATAAGCCTCATTTGTGCAGCTGGCCCACACATCTCAAAACTGCAAGATGCTGGTCGTTGCCAGAGGTGCAGTGAAGCATCCTCTGAGTATAAAGAATTGCATTGCCAAATAACCAATGAGTCTACGTTTTCTCTGTCAATTTTGGGGATCCCTCATAGCAATGAAACCAAACTATGACCTATTGTTCATATCATACTGTGTCTCCTGGTTTGCAGCTGATAGCATTCAAAATACATAAGATTTTTTTAAACACACTCCTATCATTACTTTGCACCTCAGCCAATTACTGTGTTTCCTACAGGTTGTTCCGAATGCGAAGTGTATGTGAAATGTTCCATGAGATGCAGTTTCTTTGTTAAGATGTCACCCGCTCGTTGATAAAGATTGAGCGCTGCTGCATTATCACGCAGAATAAGAAGGCAGATAGTTGGCATTATGATCTTTTGTCTCTGTTCAGTTATATTTAAACTGGGAACAGCAACAGATTTCTCTATTGTACGGGAGGCTATGTCTAAGAGTCCTGTCACAGGAGGACTGTGCAATGGTAAGAATGAATAATTACTTTCATAGGAATGTCAGTAATTTATAAATTAATATGGAAGAAGGCTGTTTGTTAGAATTTCAATCCAGAAAGAACTGTTCAGATCTGTTTTTTGAAGCCTGAAGGCATAACGAAGAAAATAATTTTAAAGGATACAGAAATAAATGGGTCTGTGTCCAGCTCTTGCAGACACAGTTTTAATTAACAATGTGTTAATAACATAATGAGCCAAAACCTATCAGCATGAGATATTACTTAATAGAGGATTTATATTGTTAGGTAACAGCACCTGCCATAAATCTTAATTCTAGTTCGTTCTGATTACGTTCTGACCAGAATTACTGTCCGGATGCTACAAACCTAGCGAGTCAGTAAAACACCCGGATACCGACTCCTCTGGCGAAGGCAAGGGTTTCAACTAATAAAATTTACCTGAGAACAAGGTGTCAAATCAGTAATAAAGTTCTAACTTTCCCTTTGCTGTACTCGGTTAAATCAAAGGTAATGACACACCCCTGGGGACAGTAACCTAAGAAGCCGCCGAGGCGAAGGGCTCCGGAGCGGAGGATCGCGCCGAGGGACCCGCGCTAAGGGGGCAAACCCGCGAAGGCAAAAGCGCAGGGAGGGAGAGGGTGCCCCTGCCCGCCGCCCCGGAGCGGGAAGGAGCGGGCTGCTGACGGGCGGCAGCGCTGGCTCGG
>WAAD01041153.1:8102-24173 GCA_013389945.1 Fregata magnificens | reverse complement strand
GCAATAACAGCTATAAATTCGATCTAGCACATTCCGATCAAACCTGTCGTTACNGTGTTCAGCCACCTCCAGGAAAGCAGGGCTCCGTCACGCGTAACGGTGACTTGGGAAGACAAACGCCATCACTCCGAACGTCCCCCCTTCCCCCTTCTTCCCCCAGCTGTATATGCTGAGCATGACACCATATGGTGTGGGATATCCCTTGGGTCAGTTGGGGTCAGCTGTCCCGGCTGTGTCCCCTCCCAGCTCCTTGTGCACCCCCAGCCCGCTCGCTGGTGGGGCGGTGTGAGAAGCAGGAAAGGCCTTGGCTCTGTGTAAGCACTGCTCAGCAGTAACTGAAACATCCCTGTGTTATCAACACTGTTTTTGGCACAAATCCAAAACACAGCCCCATACTAGCTACCATGAAGAAAATTAACTCTATCCCAGCCAAAACCAGCACAGTTTGCCTCTTGCAAGCAAGTTTTTCATTTCTGGCTCTCAAGTTCTAACCAAAAGGATAATTTTTCTATCATCAGGTTTGACACGTAGGATTTAGTGCCCCATAATTATGTCTTTAAGGTCAGAGAGTTGAAGTGTACTTAAAAAAAAAAAAATAAAAAAGAAAGCTGGGCTAGAAAAATAACAGCTGAGGAAGTTGCTGGAACAAAATATAAAAAAAGGCTTTTTATCTTTTAAACACTCAAATAATTTTGTCCAACTGCAATAATGACTGAAACTTTTTTTCATCTCATTTTGAGCACACCTTTAAAACAAACCACAACAATGGACAAAGCTTCCTGTATCCACTTCCTGGTATGAACCATTCTAATTCTTTGAAATAAATATGTTTTGGGTTATTTTTGTAAGGGTAATGTTTAATATCTGTCCCCCAGCGTGTAAATGTGTAGAATACACCAAAGATTTAACATCTGCTACAAATAATTTTACAGAGGATCTCAAGTTCTCTATTTTAAGATTATTAGGATATTGTACAGGTGGCCAAATTATTAAAACATGGTTTAAATTCAACACTCATGCCTTTTCATAACATGTATTGGATTTTAAAGTCTGGAAGCCACATGTCAAGGCTAGAAAACACAAGGCTGGCTTGCTGGAAGTTCAAACACTAAAGGCCACTTTCAAAACATTACAGACTGGCTACGCAGCATCACAGCTGTGGCAGCAGGCTGCTCTGCAGAAACACTTAGCAGCACCCCCTAGGTAGAGGTGATGGAAAAAGTTAAGGCAAGCTACTTTCCTTTCAGACAAGTGACCATTTCTATGAGCATTACAGCATTACTTTTTCTACCCCGTACTGATTAAGTCAAGACCTTTACCAACTGATCTTAATTTTAACGTCTAACTTGAAGTGCACGCTGCAAGTGTAATGCGGAATGAAAACTGAGACATACAAAGTCAAACAACTGCTTTTGATCCCGTTTCTTTGTTCATAAAGTACTGTGAAAGCTAAATGAGGGAAAGCTAAATAAAAGTGATATTAAAGAGCCCTACTTAGTCTTACTGAGTAAGACTCAATATTTGTTCCTATTTTGAGTGAGTTGCTTTTAATGAATGAAGAGGAACCTCTTGCCTGATGCACTGACATGGTGCAGAGCTCTGGGGACGCGGCTGAGGAGTTTGGGTCCTGGCTGGAAGGAAGTACATGATTCACACCAGCATGTGCAACATGGAAACCCACTTCTGCAGCCTGTGGTTTTACTGGGCTGCTCTGAAGACCACAGAAAGTGGTTTCTAGTGCAGGAGCTTTTGCGCCTTCTTTGGGGGAAGCACTAGCTATACTGCTGCGACAGAAGAGAGTTGCCTTACTCGATTCCCTCTGTCCCGTGGTGTAGAACTGGATGCTGTTAACTCGAGAAGCACCCTGCAGCACCACCTGAGCTCCTTGGGTCTGAGATCTCAACTAGCACATCTGCTGTTTTATTTCCTAAGAGCCGGCATATGTCTTTTTGCTTCCAGGCGATCTCTGTGAAGGCACGACGCACAATCGGGAAAGCGAATAGCACATGTGCGAAGGGGAGCTGGGATGATACTCAGTGAAGGGGGAGCCTCATGCTGCGGGCCCACCTGCTGTGAGCCATCCCGTTCATAAATGTTTTATTTTCCAACACACATAATTTTGAGCACACTCAGGGTAACCACATCAAGTACGGGACTCTTACTGCTTGAAGTAGAGTAACATCAGACACAGCTGAGCCTGAATCAGAACAGAGTCAGAAACCATCTCAGAACTGAGCCGATATGAAACTTGATCTCCAGCACCAACTTGCAGAAATATTTCCATCCAGATTTTTTTTAAAGACATTTTATTAATTGAAAAAGTTAGTGCAAAACTAAAATTCACACAAGCCTTAGAAAGCAGCGTCACCACGAACGAGCACCACAGAACAAACCAGCCTGCAGCTTTGATCATCTGACCTCTCAGTCACCTCCACATTGGGATGCTCAGAAAAGCAAATAATAGGATCATTGTCTAGTAGGACACAAACCAGAGCACTCGCAGTTAGAGCCAACAAAACCTTCAACGAAAATTACGCTAGACAAACCTGCAGCACCCAGAATTTCTTTACTTGCCAGACAGGGTGTCAGCTGGGAACTGTGGGGATTCATACTTGGTTTTTACTCATAAGATCTCGGCAACAAGCCTTGTAGGAGACGAAGTTCACATTCGTAAAGATAGAAAATGTGCTTACCACAACACCTGGGTATAAGTCTATTTATAAAAACCCCACAGCTCGAATTATTTTTTGTTAAAAAAACCCTACTAAGTTTCAATAGTTGTTGAAAGTAAATATTCCTCACGTAGACTCTCATACAGCTCCTGGAGAAGTGGAAGAAGATAAAAAAGCAAAAACTGTAAGGACAGGTGCTGAATCGCCTTTTCTGCTCAATCTACTGTTGCAGAGCATCTCCTCACACATGGCACTACAAGGTTATCTCAAATGTTCTTGCTTTCTGCCACTTGGAAAAAAAACCCAACAACCTGACAGAGCTACATTGGGGACTCTTAATTCTGGTTTCGGGTTGAAGAGTTTTGCCCCAGCACTTTCTAAGTAATGAACAAAAGAAATGCTTGTTTCTGACAGCATCCGCAGGGTTTCTTGCAAGTGTCCTCCAGGGATTAAGGGTGGAAATAGCCAGGCACATTATTTTGTACTTGCTCACTGTGCTTATTCTGCACAAAAAATATCTTTTCCAATCCAATTTGGAAGCGAGCTAAGCGGAGCAGCACAAAGGCATTCTTTGTGACCTGCGAGAATGTTACTCAGGCCAGCAGGGAACAGCTAACCCACCTTACAACCCACTTCTATTTCACAACAACCATCTCAAACCCTAATTTTATAGGATGGTCAGTGCTAAGGTTTTCTCTACTGCGCTCTCACCTTTCCACACTGGCTGCCTCTGTTCTCATACAACCTTCCAGCTACAAAATTTCTACCCACAGATTTTTTTTTTTTTTTTTAAGCAAGGCTGTACATTCACCATTCATCTGTTCAGTAATCAAATTGCTGCCTTTAGTGATTGTGACCCTCTTATGTTCATTCCCCCTTCTGTTAATTCCCTATGAAGCATCAGATGGGCTTTAAAGTCTACAGAGCTGACAGAAAAGATGGCTTTCATTTCAGCAGACCACGAAACGGGATCCAAGTCCAAATCAGACCTAACAGAAGAATTCAAGTATCAATCCTGAACATACGAAATATAGTGGTTTTAGCATATGAAAGCACGCTGTAATCCTCTGATTAAAACACAGGGGAAGAACCCATTGTCTTTTCAGTAAATGCTTATGTTAAGAAACTGCTCTTTGAAGGCACATCACCTTTCTTGCAAAACATTTTCTACTTCAAAGCAGTTACCCAGGCAAGTATGTAAAATCCCATACAAAGAACATTTAATCATTTGGTTATACAAATGTTTGAAAGTAGAAAATTTGAGACTGTAGCCTGCCATTCAACCTGTAACTTTCTTCCACATACATACTGTTCGGGGTCTATGGTATTCTTCCCTCACTGAAGACATCTCAGGATGCCTTGCTATCAAAGCGAAACAAGTGCTTTGCATTTTTATCCCTGCGAATTAATGGTTTCCCCACAGTATTTACTGTATGGAATTCTGAAGTACCTTTGCTCATCAGCTATTCTACGGTATCTACCAACAGCATCTCAGTGTTTCCTATAAAGTAAGAAAGTCTTACATCAAAGCTCTGATCTCACTCGGCTAGATGGAGGTGCCTATTAACGCTCGTTGCTATTATGTGCAGCAGCTGTCAAAACTTTTAGTCTAAAATATTTAAAGGGAAAAAAATTGCAGATCTGATTGCACTGAAAAAAATCATTAATCCCTCCTACTTGCATTTCATTCTTAGCTCATTTAGATTTTTCAACGTTTTAGACACAAAACAGAACCTGTAAAAAAATCAGAGAACATCTGAGGTTGAACAAAATGCTTGCCTTTTTAAAAAAATCTTTTTCATTATCTGCAACGTTTCAAACATTTTCAAGTTTCACTATAATAATTCTATTTCTACTTTCAGCATCCTGATCCAGCTTTGTTCTTACAACTCATCTTGCGAGCGCTCAAGACGTCAGCAAGTCAGGTTCCAGGCACCTCAGCTTTTCACCCACAAAACATACAGATACCGGCTGCATGTCGAATTGTCATTTACAGGGCTTGCCTAGCATTATTAAAGAAACTCATGCCTGAAGATGAGGCAGAAACAAATTCCTCCTTTATGGGCCATCAGAGTACTCACTTGCCTCAGTTATCACACTCTCAACACGGAGGAGAAATGAAACCAGCAATCTCATCCTGAGCTTCCTCCCCTCCACATTGTCGTAATTGCGCACTGCCCTTTAGCAGGGTAGCTTTATCCCAGAAAAAGCGCCTAACGTTGTAATTAAAGATGCAAATGTCTTCAGGCATTGGGTGGGGACCAAATTTAAGTTTGCAGGGTGAACTTCCAGGATTTTCCTAAATTTCGCCTATTTGACTGCCCAAATGTTTTAATACAGTTTTTGGCATAGAAACTGTAAAATTACATGTCATAAGTGAGGTTCTTTCTCTGAGGCTTTGGCAACAAAGCAGTTTGCAGGGTGGAGCCCAAGATACTTGCTGCCAGTATGAGAAGGCAGGAGTCTAGGAAGACTGAAATTGTTTGCTAGAGCCACGCAGTAAGATGAGGAGACCTTCACATAGGAAGGGGGAAGAGATGTGCATCATCGTTGGCATCAAGGATGGATTGACGTAAGAATAAAGGTCTTTTCTACCTCATCTCTCTCATGCAGTGGGAACACAGAGGTACATGAACAAGGTTCAGGGAGCACGTTACTGGATAGGAGGCAGGCAGTCACTGAAAGCAACCTCTGGGACGCGCGCTCCAACAACCCCTACTTCAGTGCCACAAAAGGCTTGGGCTCCAACAGGAACATTCCGCCTCATGCTTTTGTGCACAGTACCAGTGTTTCTGCTGATGGCACACAGGAAGGAGAAATTGTACAGGAAGGAGAACTGGTACATCATGTCAAATCCAGAAGGAACAGAACGGGATAGAGAAATGCTCAGGAAGCAGAGCAGGGCATAATGTTCTCATGCTGGATTTTCAGAAGACTGCAAGAATTTTATTACTGGAGAGTTGTTGCACTGTATGTGACCACAACAACCAAAGGGAAAATGAAAGCAGAACAGCAGCAATATTGCTGTTTTGGGCATTCAAATGTGGAGGTTTTGTAACAAATTCAAATAAAACCCAGATTTCCTGCCTTTGACATTACCTTCTAACTATGTCTGTACAGTCCTGTACTCATGCACCTGTGACCTGAACTGCAGACACCAACATGTTACAAGCCAAAAGCTAAGGAGACTCATTGAAGAGCACTGTGATTCCAGGACTTAAGAATTAGGTCAGGCACATCACCTTTGAGTCAGAGCCTTCGAGGAAAGAGAGAACATGTCCGCCTACCAAAGATATTCTGCAGCATGATAAAGCAGATTAGACTTGAGAAGAGGCTGTGTCTTTGGTTTGGAAGATGATATTCTTCAGCAGAAGACAGCTCCGTGTTTTCTGGGGGGGGAAAAAAAAAAAAAAAAAGGTAGCAAGCAGCCTAGTCGATTTGAAAACTGGAAAAAGAAAACTCTTCCAGTCTAATAGTTTTCTCTGTCTGGTTTCATTATTTGCATTTAGCTCAATACCTTAAGGAAACAAAGTCTTAAACAATCACATTTCAGACACGCAGGCAAGAATGCACTTCTCCCCCCAAAGCTTTTGAAGCCATCTTCCACATTTGACAAAAGTTTTAAGTTTATATGCTCCTACAAGTATTACAAAACCCAGCAGCTGTTAGAAACAAAGAAAACCTTATTGCAGGCTCTTACCAGATACTGGAGAGCATAGAAGAAAAAACCCAAACAACTTAGCGATGTTCAAATATGAAAAAATCTTCAGCCAACACTCACATCTTATGTCGGGCATCATTAGTTCTAATGCTTCCAGAACTATTTGTTTTAAGGGGGGAATATGAGCTACTTTGTAAGTCAAATTATGGAAAAAGATAGAAGGAATTTTAAATTAAAATATCCTCTTTCACTGCCCTGTAGTACTTACTGTGTATTGGAAAAGGCTGACATTTCCAGTTTATACAGCACAATCCAGCTGACACTGATGAGGGAAGAGTCACACCAGCTGTACGCCGTGCACATGCCCTGGCCTTTATAGTTTCACACCAGAGAGAAGTACTACTGCACAAAGCTGGACCTCAGCTGTAATGTGGATCACAGAAATATACCCGGACACTCAGGGTGAAACCACTAGCTCGTTGGTATCCCAACAGAAACAGCATCACATCCTACGTAAATATTTCAAGCTATGGAGAGCTATCACACCCTTTGAAGCAAGAATAATTCGCCTTCGGAGCATTCTGCCAATACACCAGTTTTCAGTCTTTCCAATTTCATCTTCCAAGGTGCTAGAGTGTTTGGTTTGCCACTTTTATTCAAGGTGTTTAAAGAGTGTTCTCACACCTCAGCACAAACCCAGGTAGTAAAAATTGAATTACACTTCACTGGATAACTGTTTTGAAACACTGCAAACTGTATAGGTGATAAAACCAATACTGGAAGTGTATTTACAATTCCTATAAGAGCCTGCATATTTGTTATTAAAGATGTTTCTTGTTATGTACTTTATTTATTATGAATCAAACACGTTCAATACACAGGTAAGAAAATGGTGCAACTCTTTCAGAGCAACAGAATTATCAGCTCAGATCACACATACAAACAGGTTTTAACTAAAATGTTGCACAAGAAATGGAAAAAAAACCCAGAAGGAATCATGTCTTGCATTTCATGCTTCAGTTTGTTCCAAAATACAGTACCACTTAAAGCAACCGTTGCTTATCTGTAATTATATTAACAGAAATTTAAATCAATGTCTTAATGGATACGCAACTTGATATCCACATCAAGAATATTCTATTACCACTGAAACTGCGATACAGCGTGCAGTTAAAAATTTCCAAAACCAGAAGTTGTAGTGGGCGTGCCGAAGCCAGGGGTTACTTGCTTCAGTGGATGTTGACTAAGCCAACCACTTTCAAAGCTGAAGGGGTGACAATTCTGTTAAAGGAATACACTGTTCAAAAATGTCCACTGGGCATCCTGTGTAAGTCACAGTTGAACTTAGTTGAGAACTTTGAAGCTGTTATCCTTTTGTTCCAAAAGGATGAGCTACAGGCAATTTAAAGATCTCTGTGCAGTGACAACACCAGCGACGTACCTGGTAGCAACATGAATACTATCTTCAAGACCATTTTCTTAAGACAAAATGTTAAATTAAGCAGAGGGTATATCACAAGTCAGAACTGCATGCCAATCCTAAAAAATATTTTACATACACTGCTGAAATTGTTACCAACTTTCAGAGAATTTTTTGAGACACTTTAAAACTTGAACTTTCACTTTCCTCTAAAAATTACATACTATGCATAACAGATCTTGTACTATTCTTACTGCTGCCAGCAATTTAAAGATTAAATCAGTTTGCCCTGGCAAATCCAGCTGAAGCAGCTTGCCAGCCTACCACCCCATTTTACCAGGAGAGGTTCCCACCACTATAAGAGATCTGACAGCAGGAAATGCTCCTGCGCCTCTACGGCTCCTGCTTGAGGTCTGAAGCTGAAACTGCCAACAAAGGCGAGCTCTCAGTAAGCCACTGCAAATGGGAGCTGCAGCATCTGAATGCGGGCACATCTCTCTTCCTGCCAGATCTGCAAGCAGCAGCATCCTCAACACCTGTGATGATCTACTCAGTGAATCCAAGTCACAGCCCTTCATGCAGTTCAAAACAGCTCCACGTTCCTGCCTCCTAATTTGTAAAGCAAGCTTCTTTTCCACTAGTAAGTCTTTTAAAGGTGTTTACCATACTTTACTTACTATATTTGTACCAATACACATATAAAAAATGTGCACACATACATATATATGTATCATTCATACATACACACACACAATATTATATATATTTATGTATGTAAAAAGATGCAGAGTGTATTTTCTCTATCACAGACAAATCTTTAAAGAGGATCAAGTATTAGGAAAACTTTTGTATCTCAAAATAAAGTAAAAAATACGTGTTCTCATCAGATATAGACAGAATTCCTTAACTGCATTTCCTCTTTTACATTTAAAAGGTATATATTTAGATAAGACAATCCCTTCAGGAGGAGGAGGAGGAGTTGCTTTATCGCTCCAGAAGAAAGTCTCCCAAGCCATGCAGAAGAAATGTATGTGTTTGTAGTGATGAATTTGAAAGTAAAAAAAATGAGTGCAGAAGTAAAAATCTACTGGAATTTATTCCACTTTTAAGGAAACAACTACAATTCCAAAATGTCCTCTACAGGAGAAACTGGAGTTTACGAAAAGTGCAGTCTGCGTCATAAACGTCCTCTTTAGATATAGATATTATTGTGAGTTTCACTGGTTGTCAGTAACTTCTTCAAAATCTTTGTGCTTTCAGATACATCCTAGGAAAAGGAAGAGATGATCAGCATTAGCTACACTGCTGGTAACAAAAGAAAACAAAAAAAAGCCTCACTGTCCTCTATTCCAATTTTTATTACTCTGAATATCAGTTTGGTTAAAATGTTAACTGTGAGCAAAACTCAGGTCTTCCGAATGAAGGTATCCAGAGACCTGCTAAAGGCTCCAAATGAATCTGCAGTTCAACCATAGAATGGGATTTGTTAATTTGCATTCCTCCTCGCTTGTATATGACAGGAAGAGCCTGCATATTTGCTGTTGTTTTCCTTCAGAGTTTAAATATTTATGTACGAGTCTGTTAGACTTATTTAGCAGACCAGTATAAGCTGTAATGAAAACTAACTTGCAATTCCCACATTTAAAGCTGAAAGAAATACTTCAGTACACACAAACCTCTTCTGTCATTTAAATGTAAGTTCAACTAGCAAAACTGAGGAGAGTGTTTTGAACCAACTATACTTCAGTCAAAAACGTTTCAAAAAGCAGCACAACATTCACTTTAGTAGCTATAATGCCATGATTTCAGAGCTGCTTGATTAGTGCAAAACTGTGAAGAATCATCTTTAGAAATTCAGTCTTTTAATTTCAAGGAATATGTTATAGGTCAAGATAAATTTCTTAAGAAGCTTTCACATATTGCACAAGACCGGTAGATACAGAGCTAGAACAGAGCCATCTTGCATATGAATGTAGAACATTAGGAAAAAAACCCATATACTTAAAGGTTTTAACAAGAGACACCTCCAAAGAAAACTGCAGCTTAAACAATCACAAGAAATTACTCCTTGATATACTAATCCCACTACAAGAGCCTGAAAAGTCAAAATGAAGTTTTGAGGGAAGCTGTAGATTCATTATTTCTAAGCAACTTATGAACAGATATAGTTACAGCAGGTACTACACCAGAAATCATTGTCCTCTGGCAATAAAGTCTGTACATTAAACACATCAGCCTTTTCAGATGGAATCCTCACAGGGGCACATCAACAGCAGAATGCAAGAGATGAAAGACAGACCAAAATAGACCAAACCTCCCACTAATTTTTAAATATGAAATTTTACCTTGACTAAACTCTTTAGGATTTTAGAAGAAAGCAGAGGCTTGAACGCTTCAATTGTAACTGTGTCCAGTTTGATGACATCAGTGTAGCACTGATACAACACTGCAGGAATCTGCCATACTTGACAATAACTCAAAACTAAATACAAGTCAGAAGAAAACGTGTGTTATATTCAGCAGAGAAGGAATCTCAGTTCTGTGTATAAAATCACATTTGTTCTGGCCAGAACTTCAAAAGCATCAAAGTTTATAAATTAACTGCTCAGGATCCTGACTGCTAGACCAGCCATCCCTCATTCCTCAGGTACACAAGAAAATAAGCCACCAGAAATTAGTAAAAATGCAGTTGGTATTTCTTCCTGGCGAATACCTTAACTGCAAACTGTGTATTATTGGTAAACAAAAATAATATGAGCTTCTGTAAAAAAAAAAAAAAACCAAAACAAAAACCCGAAAAACCACCAAACACAAAAACTCAAAACAAACTGCAAACAAGATAAACTTTTTCTGGAAAAATCGTCCACTTTTAGCTCCTGCCAGACAAGTTTTTCCTCATGATGCTACCACTAATTTGGTACTCTATAATGAAAAGCATCGGGGTTTTAATACATTACATACTAAAACTGAATCTAACTTTTGCATGAGGTCGATCAGTAGCACTGCGAAAGCTACTTCACCTGTAATATGCAGAAAGGACTTTATAAGCCTCAGTTTGGATGCTCAGATGAAAACAACTCTTAATAAAACATCGTTAGTTCATAAGTAAAATGCCCAAAAAAACCAACATACACCACACTTTGTGAGGCTATATTGAACAATTTGCCAGTACTTATGTTCTGCACATAAGGAGTAAAAGGCTTTGTGGGTGGCTTCGAAATTTGTCCCTATTTTAAAAGGTAACATGTAAGATGTCAAACTGTTAGGAATTAATTTCCAAAAAGCTAACTTGCTAGCCAGTTCACACAATTAAGTAAAAATTCTAATTGCAGTGGGATGCTCTTCAAAGTGAATTTTGTGTTCCGACCAGCAGCCTTGTAAATAATTGGAATTGCAAAATACCAGCAGCAGGAAGATCTCGCACAATGTTAGGTTGTTCCAGCAGTGGGCAGCAGACCTGCTCTTTGAATTCTTTTGTCTTCAAGGCTTTCAGAAATGGAGATGGAAGTGTTAAAGTGGATTCTTGAGTTTTATAATCAGCTACAGGACACGTTGAAAGAATGGTTACTTGCAAGCCCTCCTTCCGCATACAGCCAAAAACCTGAAATAAAAATGTTAATACATAAGCAAAATTTATCTTCTCACAATAACAGCGTAAAACCACAAAGATTCATTTCAATTTCAGTGCAGATGGCAAACGGCAGTTTAACTCAGGTTTGCAGGACTAACGAAAATTTGAATCACAACCTTCAGGTAGAAATTTCACATGCATTGCTCTCTTGGGATGGAGATTAAAATCCCAAAAGAACAGCTGGCATGTTTACCAAGTCTACTGATTTTCTTGAGAGGTTTTAGGTTTTCAGCACTTTCTATTCACCTGCAAATATATTAAGACTTACTATTTTTACTAATGGTGATTGTAGAAAGAAAAAGGACTCCAAATAAAACCAGGCTGCTTATGACAGGAAGGCAACTTGCTAAGCTGCAAGACAATTGAAATTGAAATCGTGCTCCCCAGATGTTCTACAGTACTTAAAAAGTCTTCATTTTAAATACTCAGATTTTATTTAATTATATTCAAGTTGAATTGAGAAAGAGCACCTTATTTTTTCCACAGTCTTCCTCAAATTCAAAGAGAGTTTTAACAGCATTGTACAAAACATACTTTTGGATCCGCTGCATGCCATCACAAAACACCAACATGCTGCACAGTGTTCCGCTGTTTTTAAAGAATATCAATCAAAATGAGCGGAAACATGATAAACCTGCACCTTCCCTTTACAGTGTCCTCTTCAGATTTATGATCAATGAGGAAATAGGGAATTTGGTAAACATTACAGAAACTCGCCTGTTTCTGTATATAGTACCAATCACAGAAGGGAAGCTAACTGTTCCCTCACATCAGTGTGTTACCACTGTAACATAAAACTGATATAACTTTTCAGAAGCACATGTATTTTCAATTTACTTTGATGGAAACATTGGCTGGTAAGCATTACTGCGAAACTTTAGTCTGTATGTTCTCATTTTGTCAGTGATCGCCTACTGAGAAAACACAGAAGTAAAAATCTGACTCATGGAGGCTGTGAAGACGCTCAGTGAATCAGAATTTATGAAGCATAGAGAACAGGTCCGTAACTCACACCAAAAGCAAAATATTACCAGCACAACGTTTCTGCTGTACATTTAAAAATACCAGTAACCATGAAGTCTAAAAATACTCAAGAACATTGATTTGGTAAAACTGTACACCTACTGTTCATGAACACCCACAATTGAAATAACACATATGTGCAAACAGCTGGAAAAACAGAAATGGGGAAGACAGCAAAACCACAGTCATCTTTCTTTTGTAATCCCAGTTTAAATGAAGGGCAAGAATGCGTGGAATACAGCAAACCCAAAATGTTTTAGGTCTTAGGGTTTCTTAACTTCAGAGTGAACCACTACCCCCCACCAAAGCGCATGAAACTCTTCAACAAGCCAAGGAACCACAAAAGGCTAGTTTTTCACAAACCTGGGTCTGAAAACCCTGTATCGTTCAGTGAAGTTACCCTGGTTTTCCATCCTCTTTGCCTTCCCATAATCCCTCTGGCTCCCTCACACTGAGATGCTCGTATGGTTCTCCCTCGCAACCAAGTAATCCTTCTCATGTGCTGGCTGGGCCAGCTGACAGGCTAGACTGAGCAGGTATCACTCAGCTCAGGCTGAGCACTTGCTCTCAGCAGACACACCGCTTTTTATCTCACTCTTTGTATCTCTAGCCACAGCCTTACACAACTTCAATATAACATAATAGCTTTAGAATCTCTTCTTGTTCATCAGATGAGCAGAGATTTAAAGGAAGATAGGTTAGCAGACAGACAGCAAGTCAAAATAAGCCATACTTCCTTGAGGCTAAGCAGTGACCCAAATCCACAGGGAAAATCAACAACCAGAACATTCCTCCCCTGGCGTTATCTTATTAAAATCAACATGATATTTGGAGGGACCTGAATGACCCAGCAGTGTTCGTGTACCTGAATGATGCTGTGGTAAGGCACTTAGCATACTAAGGTCTATGAACAAATGGGACAGATGCTGCTTTGGAGGCACCTTCCTTTAGAGTTCCTCCTTGTGAAAGGAACAGAACACACCCATTAGTAAAGATACCATCCATCATGAGTTTCACAACAAGTTTGTCTGGTGATCCTTTAGCAGCCGTACAAATGCAGTTATGTTATTATTTTTTAAGAAAGGATTCTCCCAGAGCTGAAATGCAGCTGAAATAAGCCACAGAAAATTTAAGCCAAACAGGAAAAAGGTTTAGAAAGCAGTTAAGGGCAACAAAACTGAAACTGTCCAAAAGAAGTAATTGCACAAAGTTGGTAAGTTACAGCAGATACAACCGGCAGCACCTAGACAGGAATTTCACAGAATCTGCAGATAGTAAATTTGTTCATTTGTTGAATATTTAAGAAAAGAAAGCCACAGGGAAAACAGTTATTTACAATGCTGTCATGTTTAGAATATCAGAGAGGAAGAGGCACTTACACTAAGTTGAAGATCCCCACCCCTAAGATTTCATTGCTCAATTTGTTGTCTTGCCAGTTTTACCTTTTCAAGCCACTGGAACTGTTGATCCTCAGCAACGTAGCAACTACACTGGCACAACAAAACCTTTTTAAAAAAAAAAAAGTTGCATAAGCAAGCAGTTTAAAGAGCACAACAGCTCATAATCATGTGTAAAGATGATGCGACAGCAGCCAACAACTTCAGTTTTCTTGGGCTTCTTCAACTCCATTTCAACAAGAATTTTTCATTCACAATTGACGTGAAGCAATCAGGCTGTCACACATCTTCTTTGTACTGAACTTCACGTACCAGAACTTCAAAGAGTTTTAGTGAGCGTAATGAGCCTTCAGATTTTTGATGACATTAATCCAGAATACTGCAGCCTTAATGCTTTGTTTGCCCTGGGCAGGGTAGGGGGTGGATGAACGTTGCTCTCTTTTTCAGAAAGCTAAAATATAGAGGAATTCATGCATAAGTCACTTACTGTTGGATCTGATATTAATCGGTAGAACAAACAGAAAGAATCTGTTGGGAGGACATTTGTTGTGTTGGATGTTCGACACCACTCATTCCACAGCTTCACAACTCCAACTACTTCCCAACATACAGAATCCAGAATAAAAGAAGACAGGAAAGCTGCAAAAAACAATAAATACTGTTAATGTAGAAAGAATAAAATCTCTGTTCTACAAATAAATACCCGAACTGAATTAGATTCTTTGCAATCTCAAGTTAAAAAAAAAAATGTAGTAACTTGTTCTTATCAACATACATTGATTGACCAAATCCAGCAAAGATCAAGAACGTGAGCAACCTCACCGTATCAAGACTTAAAAGATAAAGAGCAGTCCTACATATAGAGATCCCTAACATCAAAACCATGTATTTTTAGGAATTATATCACTAGAGTCAACTTTGATTCCTTTAGTATACACTAAGGATGTAAATATTAAGTTTCTAATACCTCTTGACATACCAGATGTAACAGATTTCTAAAAAAAAAAAAATCACCGAACCAGCAGGGCAGAACTATTACACTGGCTCTAGGAAGCAGAGACAAGAGTATGCATGACTTAGTAGCAAAAAGAGATCCTAAATCAAGAACTGAAGAGTTCATAAATCAAATTCCTGTCAAAAGTTACTGTTAAAACAGCAGACAGATCTAAAATATCTGTAACTATTTTTCAAGGAAAAACCTGAACAAAGAAAAAACACATTAGCAAAGTTAACTTAGATATCATCTAAATGTCATCTAGATGTGACCTAAACATAAGGAAGACTTAAAACTTCTTTATATCCACAGGGAAACACCTATTAGAAACCCTCAAGGCCTTGGTAAGTGTGCGTGGGAAGGGGAGAGGGTGTTTCAAGACTCTAGGCCTAATGAGTAAATAACCACCTCAAAAGAGGGCATTTTGAACAAGTGGGGATTTGGAATGTGAAAAAGGGACTGACTAATCAAGAAAAAAAGTAAAAAAAAAAAAAAATCGCTGTTCATTAGAAATTAAAGAAGTTACAGCTTATTGACCCATAATTTTACATCCTTGACAGATCCCTATTTCAAAACACTAGGCTGCACTGAGCAACTTGCCACTATTAAAAAGAAACTTTTGCCAATTAACAAACAATCCAGGAGAGCCTACCAAACAAAAGTCAGGTAAAGGAAAAGGGGGGTTGTCCCAGCCACAACCCAAAACCAAAATATACTTTGCTTCTGCCCTTCAACTGAAAAGATATCATCATTTTACCATGATCTGACAGGAGGAATAAACAGCTGTAACAAAAACCATGTTTTACATGTCCAGACTAACTTTGGCTTTCGCTAGACAGCTCAGCTGTCTCAGGCTTAAAACACCGCTCCCTAAATGAAAAGCTAGGCACCCGTACGGACCGTTCTTACAGCACAGACCCACGTTAAAATAGACTACGGCAGAGAGAGCGTCCTGGCACACTTACACTTTCTTCCAGCCTCCTGCCTCCTCAAATTTAGCCAACAGCAAAAGAACGACAGCATTGTAGAGTCTCAGACGGTTTGTTTTTGCAGTTCGCAGCACCTACCTACAGCGTTATGTCCTATCGCTACTATAAACTTCGAGCACACAAACGGCTCGTCGGCAGAGCTTTCCGTAGACGCGCCCGACTTCAGGGTCCAGAGGACGTCGATCTCCCTGGCAAAAGAGGCGGAGGGAAGTGGAGCAGCGCTCCCCCCACCCCACCCGGCCCAGGCCCGGCGCCAGGCCCAGGCCCAGGCCCAGGCCCAGGCC
>WAAD01041149.1:0-11959 GCA_013389945.1 Fregata magnificens | reverse complement strand
CTACTGGCATCTTTCTGCTTGGTGTTTTGGATAGTACTGAGGTCTCAAGCTGATGGACTGTGGTCTCCAGCTGGAGCTTTATAACAGCAGTAATGGACTGAGTCTCTGTTTTTGATTGAATTGAAATCCTTTCTGACTTTGAAATTCAGCCTAGCTTTTTTTTTTCTTTTTCTTTTTTTTTCCTCCCAAGTGTAGTTTTCCTTTGGGACTCTGATGTAGGTGGAGCCTTTCTCTTTTCCCCCCCTTGCTGTCAGTTTTTCCTGCCAATGCTATGAATGTCAGACCTGCCAGCCTTCCACCTCCATGGATGTCCTCATGAAGGAGGCAGATTTGCTACTGCTTCTGTTTCAGCCAGCTCAGAGTTGACATTCCCAACCCCAGCAGTCAAAAGCTGAAATGTTTGTGTAGTAAATAGAAGGTGTTTGTCTGTATTTCTGGGCATATGCAAAAAAAATTATGTGGTTATTTTGCTCTCTGTATATGTCTGTGACATTTCATATCCCCACTTTTCCCAGAGGACAAGTGTATATTCATGTATTTGTTGTACACTCAAATACGGTACAACAGCACTTGACCTACGCAGAATGATTACAGGAGCAGTTGATGAGTTGCACAGGTTTGGACTTTGAGTTTGCCTGTTTGTTAGAACACTGGCAACTTTTGAATTTCAACCTCTTCTCCTCTTGGGCTAGCAGGCTCAAGTGTAAAGTACCACTGAATTTCTGAGTTGTAGGTAATAGGTTAGAGATGATTGGCAAGCAGCTTAGTCTGCTAGCACAGCAATGAAGATAATTCTTTTGGATCCTAGAGATCATTATCTGGTCAGGAGCATTCGTCCTGGTTTNGAGGGTGGAAAGTATTTGTATGTGCAAAGTTAGAGAATGGTGAATATCTGTTTGTGGGTGCATGTGCAAAAGCACGAATGTTTAGTTAATACTACATGGCTACTATACCTAGGCATGGAATATTAGATTGGTGGGAAAATAATTGCAGTCTTGCAGGGCAGGTAGCAAGAACTCCGCTTACTTACTGAAANGCTTGGTGTTTTGGATAGTACTGAGGTCTCAAGCTGATGGACTGTGGTCTCCAGCTGGAGCTTTATAACAGCAGTAATGGACTGAGTCTCTGTTTTTGATTGAATTGAAATCCTTTCTGACTTTGAAATTCAGCCTAGCTTTTTTTTTTCTTTTTCTTTTTTTTTCCTCCCAAGTGTAGTTTTCCTTTGGGACTCTGATGTAGGTGGAGCCTTTCTCTTTTCCCCCCCTTGCTGTCAGTTTTTCCTGCCAATGCTATGAATGTCAGACCTGCCAGCCTTCCACCTCCATGGATGTCCTCATGAAGGAGGCAGATTTGCTACTGCTTCTGTTTCAGCCAGCTCAGAGTTGACATTCCCAACCCCAGCAGTCAAAAGCTGAAATGTTTGTGTAGTAAATAGAAGGTGTTTGTCTGTATTTCTGGGCATATGCAAAAAAAATTATGTGGTTATTTTGCTCTCTGTATATGTCTGTGACATTTCATATCCCCACTTTTCCCAGAGGACAAGTGTATATTCATGTATTTGTTGTACACTCAAATACGGTACAACAGCACTTGACCTACGCAGAATGATTACAGGAGCAGTTGATGAGTTGCACAGGTTTGGACTTTGAGTTTGCCTGTTTGTTAGAACACTGGCAACTTTTGAATTTCAACCTCTTCTCCTCTTGGGCTAGCAGGCTCAAGTGTAAAGTACCACTGAATTTCTGAGTTGTAGGTAATAGGTTAGAGATGATTGGCAAGCAGCTTAGTCTGCTAGCACAGCAATGAAGATAATTCTTTTGGATCCTAGAGATCATTATCTGGTCAGGAGCATTCGTCCTGGTTTATCATGTTGACTCGCTAGAGCTGTCATTATTTAATAATGTGGATAACCATGAGGCTTTGGAACCATTCTGCACATTCAGTAGGAAATCTGTGCAATTCTCATCAGCCTGACTTCCCATGGAATGAGAGTACAATTACCTGTCCTGAGTTGGTGTGCTTTTTTTTCTACCAGTTGGAGGGGGGATGATATGTGTTCTTCCTAGCATATAGAAACTATTAGAATTGTTTCTAAATCATAAACGTCATTTGGCTACATAAGACAGGGATCAAAATGAAAGCAAGCATACAAAGCAATGAAGTGTCTTGAGTATGATGTATTTGTGCTTCTGCCTTTGATTTGACATGTGAAACTAGGCCTCATGTTCTTTCTAATGGACCATGCTACAAGTGATGATCAGTGAAACACAGCTTCATTTTAGGGCCTCTTAGTCTACTGGCTATAAGTGGTAGTATCAGGGGTACAACGGTATATCCACAGTGTTCTGGGTTTAGCCTTAAAAATGTGTATTAATTGTTATATTTCATAGAATTGTGCCCAGCCATTTGGCTGCTTTTTATCATCTAATCTGTTTTGGTTTGCTTGTGTGTACTTTATAAAAAGCTTTTCTTGGACAGTGTTAAGTGGGTGAAGACCCTTTTGAAATGGGTACATATAAAGAAAAGGATCAGAGATTCTACAAGAGAAATGAAGAATTATTTCAGGGAACGTCCGTTTAAACCCACCAGACAGCTTTTGCACACGTTTGTATATTAGTGAATTACAGGTGAAGGAAGCCAAAACTTCCAATTCCTTAGCACCAAAGAAATATTGCCACTGTAAACTCCAAGAAAGCTGGAACAGTGAATCCTGTGCTAACTATGGACAAATAAACACAGCTTTTTAGTTAAAACTTTATTCTCTTAATCAGAATAAATTCTTCAGCATACAAACTAAATAACTGTGATTATACATATCAAAACAGTTTTCCATCAGGAAAGTACAGGAGCAATGTGGTTCCAGTAGGAATGCAAACATGCTGTTGCTATGGAGCTTCTGCCATCATCATAGTAAAAGGCACTGCAAATGCTGTCATACTCAGCTTGCAGAAAAGGCAGTCATAACCTTAATTGATTTTTACAGAGTTCATTAATTATATGTTCTAGCAATGAAATAGGAGAAACAGTCCCACCAAAGTAATTTGGATTCTTTTCAGAAAGTGAGCTAACTCATGTGCCAGGATTTATGGTAAATTTCCATGCAACAAGAAAGCAAAAGCCAGAAGCAGGGAAAGAAGACCTTATCCATCGCCATGTAGGTACAACAAAGCCAGTGACCAAGAGGAACATACATCAGTTGCATGAAGTCACTGTACACAGATGTACACATCTGTGGTAGAAGAAAACACCCACCTTGAAGAAGTGACTTGAAGGAAGATGTTAAATGCAAACAATTAGAACTATGAAGTCTGGAAAATCCTGGCCTGTTTAGAACTACTCGAAATAGAAGAAGAAAGAAGTAATTGAATACATTGTTTAGTTTAAGTTATTCATTTATTCCTAATCTGACACTGTCATTCCTATAGTGCATGCATCTCAACCATGCATCTCAGATGGATTTGCAGACATAGAAGATGGTATTTTACTAAACTTTACGTACCTAAACCTTTAAATGTCGTTTTACAAAATACACTCTTATTTGAATTTTGTGCGTTTTGTCTGAATCCTTTTTTTGTGCAGAAGTGTTCAGTACTGAACACAGACTCCTTAAAAGTAGAATGACCTTCTTCCCGCATATGAGGTTATGCAAATGAAAATCACATACAGTGATCTTTTCTTGCTGCCATAATATATATCAAATATTGATCCAACAATTTCTTACTGCTCAGTACATCTTGTTTTCTAGAGTTCTTTCCAGGTGATTAAAGACATTATTTCTTCTTGGAAGATAGTCCTTTCAAGTTGCCTTTTTCTTTTCTTTTCCTTTTTTTTTTTTTTTTTTTTAATTCATTTATTGCCATGATTTTCATTTAACCCTCTAATGATGTCATCCTGTACCGTGAAATCAAAAGGAATTTAGCTGTTAGATATTGTAGATTCCTTTGGTTTTCATATCTATGTTTAACAGCTTTAACAGTGCATCTTAACTTGCATTATTTGTGGATTTAATATATGATTCACTAATGACTCTGAAGTGTATCAGATTTTAAAGTATTCTACTGAGTTCCTTTTCAACGACACTTCTGTTATCTTTGTAGGTCTTTCTCAACATAATTGCTATCTTGGAAAACTAAAAATCTGGATATATAATTAAATGTGATAAAAGTTCTTAATAAAATTGCTCTGTTCCTTTCCTTCTGAAATTGCCTGTGAGGGAGCTTAAAGTATATAATTTCATGTCATATATAATATGCATACAATGCACTTATCCCAGCATTCCCAGAAATCATTTTCTTTCATGTAGTGGGTGCTTAGTATGTGACTAAAGCTTAAAAGTCAATACCATGCCTTCCTCGGTGTCTGTGAGTGTACTGCTGGCCTCTCTCGTGCAGTAAATTCTGTCAATTTGTTCTTGTTTGCCTGTATTGAATGCAGAGGGCTTTGACTCCCCCACTCTAGTTACTTTCATCAATATGTTTAAAATGTGTTTACAAAGAAATAGCTCATGTGGGAAAAATGTTTGTAAGGTCCTTGACTGCTACTTACCAGTGGATCCCATGATTTTTTTTTCTTTGTTCCTGTTCTATTTTACTGTGAATCGAAGGGTGACTTGTAGCAGAAACACTTACACGCAGGACACAGATTGGTACATTTCTGTCTGTAGGGCTGTGGGGACAGTTGCTGGATTTTGAGAGGTATGATGAGGCATTCATTTTCTTGAAATGGGTCTTTTCCATTGAATACCATTTAATTTGTGGTGAGGCTAGTCTCTAAATTCTGCAGTGTTGTGAAAACCAAAATCAGTCTGTGGCTTTATACTTCTTTTGAGACTTCCAGTTCTTTCACATGTCTGTTTTGCCCAGTTACTAGCCCTGTTCTAAACACAGCTTTTTCCTTGATCTCTTTCATGAAACTACGACAAGCAAGGAACAAATTTAATCAAATTGGCCCTACAGAGATCTCAGTTGCATAATCCTTTAGTTTGAGTGTTACTCACTATGCACCTTAGAATTTGGCATTATTTTTTTTCTAACTGCAGAAAAAAAGAATTAAACATGGGAGATATATTTCACGCTGCTCTTGAAAATGCAGCTTCCTGTTTCTAGTGAGCTGCCTAATACATTGTGCTGTGAAATTTCCATCCTTCCCCTCGTTATTGCACACAAAGCAATTATTTTCAGTTTAGCTTGACAGGCTGGTAAAAGGAAGCCATTTGAGAAGTGAGGAGGGCTGCAGTTTTGTAGAAATTCCAAGCAGCTCTGCACTGAATCATCAGTCCCAAGAGCACGGAGACATTCCATAGAAATGTCACGCAGACCTTCTGGCATATTAATCAGGAAGCAGCAATGAGCTTTCAGTCAGGTTGATTTTAGAGTTCTTCCTCAGTTTGGGATAAAAACTCTTAGCATTCAGTAATGGAACAATTTAAGCAAGCCCAAGATCAAGATAAGGATACAGTCCAGACTTGGGCTATTTCAGTGATGAGGTGAAGGGGAACCTTGCCTCTAGTGACATGTTTGTATGGTGTTTTAGTTTTACTACAATCACACGTCTTTCCTCAGCTTTTACAAGCTGGACTTAGTAAACTACTGTAGGACTTTTCCTATCAGGAGATGGTGATTTTTAACTTACTGGATACTTAAGCATTGGTTTATCTTTTAATATTCTAAAGTAATTTTTGCCTTCAAATTTTCTTTGAAGTAAGACCTGTGCTTTATTTTGGAATTTTTGGCACAGATCAACCTTGAGAAATAAACAAAAGGTAAATAATATACATTCAGGAACAATAACTTGCTGAGAGGTAGGGCAGGAGATTAGCTAGCTAAAATATCTGTAACATCTATTTTTTAAAGTACTTAAAATGTTATTGAATGCAATGCAAAAAACCCTCCTTTTCATGTACCATTGAAGTTGAATATCTAAAAATACAAGTCAGGAAATGCAAATGAGGAAGTTAACAGAGTGAGTGCAATACAGCCACATTGTATTTCCTCCTGTTCTACTACTTAAAAAGTACAAGAGGAGGTATTGTTAAACTCTTACATAATATGAAAAATAATTCCTTGGGCTTACTCTGAGAATAAGAAAAAGTGAATTTAGCTCCTTTCATTGCAACAACCTAAGGTTTGTCTCTAATACATGGGGGTTTTTAACATTATAATTGCTAACTTGTGGAATTCATTGCTGCAACACATCTAAAATTAAGGTGGTTATCAGATTTCAGTTAAAATATTTGATTCATTTATAGCATACATGATAATTCAAAGTTAAAATATTATGGTAAATGATAAAGCAAAAAGATCCCAGGAAACAACAACTACTGCCCTTCCCTCCCTTCCCCACCCACCTGCAAATGGCAAGAATTCTAGAAGCAATGTTACCCAGACTAGGCCGTAGACCAGGCCCAGTGTGCGTTTAGTACTCTACAGATGCATAACTGCGTATTTGTACTCTCCAAATACATAACCCAGCATTTGCCCCAAAGGACTCCGGGTGGGGTAGGGTCGAGTGGAGTAGAGTAGAGGGGGAGAAGCACCTCTCTGGACCTGCTGGCCACACTGCTTCTTGTGCAGCCCAGGATATGATATGGTGTTCTGGGCTGCAAGTCCACGTTGCTGGCTCGTATCTAATTTTTCATCTATCAGTATCCCCAAGTCCTTTTCCACAGGGCTGCTCTCAGCCCCTTCATCCCCCAGTCTATATTGATATTAGGGATTGTCCCAACCCAGGAGTGGGATCTGGCCTTGTTGAACTTCCTGAGGTCCACATGGGCCCACTCCTTAGGCCTGTCAAGGTCCTGCTAGATGGCATCCCTTCCCTCTAGCGTATCAACTGCTAGACACAGCTCAGCTTGGTGTCATCTGCAAACTTGCTGAGGGTGCACTCAATCCCACCGTCTATGTCGCTGATGAAGCTGTTAAATAGTATTGGTCCCAGTAAGGACCCTTGAGGGACACCGCCTGTTACTGATTTCCACTTGGACATAGAGTTGTTGAGCTCTTTGGACGTGGGCATCCAGCCAGTTCCCTATCCGTTGAATAGTCCTTCTGTCAAACCCATATCTCTCCAGTTTAGAGACGAGGATGTTGTGTGGGACTGTGTCAAAGGTATCAAGCAAAAGCAAGTGCAGTAAAATTGTGAGGTCACCACCAGTAACAGCAGAATGACTGTTTGCTGAAGACTTGCAGAGAGCAGAGTCATGTTTTCTGTCCCACTGCCACTCAGGAACCAGAAATAGCACAGTGTTAACTGAGGTGAGTGGGAAATCTCAGGGCAAATATTTAAGATGGTTTTGATACGGTGTAGCTACAGCTACAGTGTAATATGCTACGAACCATTCTTGCCTCAGGCGACACCAACTTGCTAATCAAAAGCATGAGAAAGACTTCTGTAGCAGATTATTCCATAATGGCAAAGTGCCTTGAATCTTCCTTTCACCAGCTTTGCAATTGCCATGGACAAGGACAGGATTACCTGGGCCTTATTTACCAAAAAAAAAAGCCCAGATCTAACTTCAGTCAAAAATTAAAGTCTTTACTTACTGCTTGCTTTCCAAGCTGCATAGCTATAGCTACAATTTCATTGTTCCTTTGATGTCTGGATCTCTGGATTGTCTGGTTGTGGCTTGGTCCTTTAATTGTGGAAGAAACTGAAGCTGAGTCAAAGGAATAATGTATATTAATAGAAGAGACCTTCTAGTTACCTTTTTTTCCAGGTAATTTGCCATGTAGGACTTGAAAAAAGTGCAAAGCTGCTCTGTTTTTATTTATGTATGGCTTACTAGAAGACAGACAAACTCTGATGTCAAATGTAAGCTTGAACAAGACCCAAAGGTAAGAGAAAGAAGAACTTATTTTTCCCCATCTCTTTTCCTGCATACTGAGAAAATGGCCCTTTTTGTTAGGAATTAGGTCTTGTAAGTTATTTTATTTTTCTTACAGCATTAAAGTGTTCAAATCTAATTGGCTTTTTACAGTGACACTAAGTGTAGGCTCTAGCTCTTTGAACATAAATAAATATAATAATCTCTTTCTACTAAGAAAATAAGTCTGTTTATTCGGTGTTTTGAGTGTGTATCAACAACAAAATTAATTTGGAACTCTCAGGGCAAATATAATCAATCCATTTGTCCATACTGTGATTTGTGTACATAATATGCGAGATCATATTAATTGCATAAAGCACTGGGTAATATAATAAATCCTCTACACTACTGAGAAGTATAGACATGAACTCTTTCTGTACTTGTTAAAAACTTAGCAGTAGGCAACAATAGCCACATCATTATATATTGGAGACAGATGTTGCATCTGTTCATCTCTGAAGGTTATCCAAAGCAGTTAACAGATGAATTTAAAAGTCATGTGCTATCCAAGAGTAATATGTTGCTATCTGAAGAGACAAGAAAGCTTATATGAAAGCTTATATGTTAATCCCTTAGAATTAATTTCATTCAACCATACTGAATGTAAAGTAAAGCATATCTGATTAGCAAGAAACAGCTTTTGGGAATATTTAGTAAGGGTTTTTTTTATAAAATAAGATATCTCTAGAATTTAGAATATGCTAGAATCAGAAGGTACTGATTGCCTCTGGAAACTAGCAATAACATTTAAGACTGCTGCAGGTTCAAATCTAACTAACAGCAGCTGTGCCTGAAAGTAGTTACCTGTTTTTTGGAGCTAGAGCTAACGGACCAAGTGTTTACATTGCCAAGTGCAAATATGCAAAGACAGGTATATTTTAAAGATGTGCAAGAAAAACTGAAAAATAAATGTCAGTTAAATGTCACATATAATTAAATGTATGATCACATATAATTAAATATATGAAACCATTGCTAAAGGTATTTTTAAATCTTCCTGAAAGACAGGAAAACATTTCTTTTGCCCATGTCTTTGTCGCATTGTTTTTGTTAATTGTATTCTTGTACTCCATTATTCTCTTTTATATAGATCAGCTGAATCTTCACTAGGCAAAACTTTGCCAAACTAAAAATAACAGCAGTATAGAAAGAACTGAAAGGGCAAGGCAGGGGCCTGACTGCTTCCCTGTAGTAGGAGAAATGTGCTGCATTTCCACAGTTTTAGTTGCTGAGTATCGATGCACTTCTATATCCTCTAAACCCAGTAGTTTAAATATTTTTCTCAACAAGAAAGCTGAAATGGAAGCTGCTGATTTTCAGCTGATTATTTTTTTTTACGATCACAGTTCATTCTACGAAAGGATGGATTGGAGTAAACTTTTCAGTCTAATGCAAGAAGGAAAAATACTAGTACATATATTCTGAGACACTCATCACATCCTAGCCTTATTTATAAAGGAAATCTGAGGACATACTCCAAACCTGACAAGCTTAATTAGATTACTGGTATTATCCCTAACAAAACTATTATAAGAAACCAGAGCTGACCTGTTCTGGATTTCCTTCTCTAAAGGGCTGCACCATTCCCTGCGCTAGCAGAAACTTCTATTCCCAAAAAATAATTCGCCATGCAAAAGTTCTCCCCTCTTTCCCCACCTCCAATGCGTTACACTCTGATTAAGTTGCCCTTCAGGAAAGCCACAAAAGCAGAAACAGAGATATTGTGCTTCATACACTGGGAAAATGTGATTTTTCTCACTTCAGTGATTTTTGTGGAGTTGCGTAGTGGAGAAAACGTTTACAAGTGGAAGAAAATTGGTAGCACTCTTCTTGCTGTCTTTGGGAGATTCTGAATCATCTTGGGTCCTTTCTCCACTGCAAGTCCCAAAGATTCTTTCTGAAACCCATGCAAAATTCTGAAAAGAGTAGGTATTTGATTCTTCAGAAAAGGAGGATGAATACGAGACTAAGAAATGCCTGCCAAAATAACATTTCATTTGCTAAAGTGAGGAAATAAATGAGCATTAATAACATTGAGACTTAGGTTTTAGCTGCTAGATTAGTGGCTGAGGAATCACAGAATCACAGAATGGTTGGGGTTGGAAGGGACCTCTGGAGATCATCTTGTCCAACCCCCCTGCTTGAGCAGGTTCACCTAGAGCAGGGTGCACAGGACTGCATCTAGGCAGGTTTTGAATACTTCCAGAGAAAGAGATTCCACAACCTCTCTGGGCAGCCTGTTCCAGTGCTCCGTCACCCTCACAGTAAAGAAGTTTTTTCTCATGTTCAGATGGAACTTCCTGTGTTCCAATTTGTGCCCGTTGCCCCTTGTCCTGTCGTTGGGCACCACTGAAAAGAGGCTGGCCTCATCCTCTTGACACCCACCCTTCAGATATTTGTAAGCAGTAACAAGGTCCCCCCTCAGTCTTCTCTTCTCTAGGTCTCTCAGCCTTTCCTCCTAAGAGAGGTGCTCCAGTCCCCTGATCGTCTTTGTGGCTCTCCGCTGGACTTGCTCCAGCAGTTCCTTGTGCTTCTTGAACTGGGGAGCCCAGAACTGGACACAGTACTCCGGATGTGGCCTCACCAGAGCAGAGTAGAGGGGGAGGATAACCTCCCTTGACCTGCTGGCCACACTGCTTTTGATGCACCCCAGGATACCGTTGGCCGCCTTGGCCACAAGGGCACAGTGCTGGCTCACGATCAACTTGCTGTCCACCAGCACTCCCATTGGTTCTCCTGTCCCTTTTCAGATGCTGCTCCCTTTGGTGTAGCAAATGTCATTTTCACTTACAACAGTGCAAATATAGAGAGAAATGAGCTGGGGAGGGAGGTTAGGAGGGCAGAGTGGAAGCTGTCTGCAGTGATACAGAGAAAATCTTAAATAGCTTTGGTAGCCTTGCTACACCAAAACATTTCCAAGCAAAACCAAATTATTGACCAATGTGCCTGGCTAGTGGTGGAAGCTGCTAAAAGGTTGTAGAGAAGCAAAAAATGAAAGCCTAAAGAGGCAAAACAGGAGGAGGCAGGCTGAAGCATGAAGATTGTTTATAAAAGATCTGAAGGCCAGAAGGAACTTCACTGATAACATTATCTGACCTAGTAGATAAATACAGGTAAAGCACCTGAATAGCACCTGAATTTGAACTAGTGCATACCTTTTTGAGAAACGCTAAATTTTGTCTTCTTAAGGGCAGCAAAGAAAGGCAAATGAATGTAGAAACAAGGGGGCTTGGCAATACCTAATTTATGTACGAGAACTGTAACTGCTTGTGGGAAACAAGCCAAACAGAATGCTGCGTGTTGTATGTAATAGCAATAAGAGTTTCTCGTTAGCATTTCAGATTTGAAGATATTGGTTTGAAATTTCCATCATAATGCAACGGGATTGTCTTTTTTGCTTCTTCTTAAGGCCCTCATATAAAAATGATTAACTTAACTTACCCTTTGATCTGAAATACATAGAATTTCCATTTCCTGTTGTTCCTCTGGCAAACTTTAAGACCTTCCCAAAAAAACTCAGGACACAACTGCTGAATTACCTCAGATATGTGGTCTAGCCAACCCAGGTTCATATCTCTGATGGTACTGAGTGATTCAGAGGTAGATGATTGCAAGGAATGTTAACTGTCTTGACCTGGTTAATGGTGCTTCTGTTTACTAGTTACCAAGATTTAATTTGGATTATGCTATGAAGGAGCAGTGATGGTGGGAGAGGGAAGAGTCTCTCTTTAAAATAAATCCAGGTTGAAACAGGTTGTTAACAAGATGTAGTGCTCAATGTTTTCTGCATCTGCTGAATGTATGTCTCCATGGTATTTCATGACAGTTCCATGGGTTAGGTATTGTGCAAAAATGTATTTCCTTTTTGTTTTGTGGTGTTCCTACTCTTATATTCTGAGACATTATCTATTTAGCCCTCTTTTTTTTTTTTATAGTTGTGTTGCATCTTAATTGTTCCTTTTGCAAAAGCAAGATTTTTGAACTTTTTGAGAATTTTTCTGTACTTTATTGAGCTTTGCCTTTGGGAAAACTGACAAATCAGGTCTCCTTAACCCATCTAATTCTTAGAATCATAGAATCATAGAATCATTAAGG
>WAAD01041146.1:247636-266573 GCA_013389945.1 Fregata magnificens | reverse complement strand
CTATGATTCTATGATTCTATGATTCTATGAAAACTATATAGTTTTAATAACCAGAAAGACCAGCAGATTTCACTACAATAAGGAATGGCATTAGAATTCAAAATCCTGAGAAACAGACTGAAAAGTAGGTTAAAAAAGAACTGCAAAATTCTACACCTGAAAAAGAATAAACGTCTGAAGAAATATGCACCGAGGAGCAACTGGCAAGGAAACACTTTTGCAGAAAAGAACCTGTCACTAGTCTTAACACTGAATTGAACAGGAGTCAACAGTTTCATTCCTTTGCAAAAAAGGAAGATACGTTCAAAGGAATATAACTTACACTACATGTTAGCTAATCCTTCCACTGCAGTTAGGATTGATAAATACATAACTAGTATGTTGTGTCTTACTTTACGCTCTGCATGTCCAAAAAATGCGAACCAGCTGAGCAGACTCCAAATAAGACAATGAACATGAACAAAAACCTAGACATCTTGACCTATGTGGAAAGACTAGAAGAACTGGAGTCACTTACTCTAAAGAAGAAAAAAATCATAGGGGAATGCTAACTGCGTACATACCAAGGTGCAAAGAGGAAACAGCAAAGATGAA
This sequence comes from Fregata magnificens, assembly GCA_013389945.1. Lineage (NCBI taxonomy): Eukaryota > Metazoa > Chordata > Aves > Suliformes > Fregatidae > Fregata > Fregata magnificens. The sequence continues at coordinate 265,979 of WAAD01041146.1, read as the reverse complement.
TAATCTTTTCTCCACATCCAGGAGCATAGAACAAGAACAGGCTAACATCAAAGACAGAAAGAAAGTCTCTGGTTAGATCCTGGAATAATATTTTTAACCACAAAGATAGCAAAGTACTAGAATAGATATGCTGGGGAGACACTGAGATTTCTATCATTCTCTTAGGAATGACATAGGCGGAGTAGGTCTGGCACGGAAGTGACTTAGAAAACCTCTTATTTTTGGGTACTGCTTTTGTACAACTGCATGAATCTCTACATCAAAGGAGGTGCAAAGGAAAGGTGCTTGCAGGACAAGAAATCTGCCAAATATCTATATCCATAGCAATGTCAGTTTTTCATTTTTTTAGTTTCTTTTTCACTTTCCATAGTTTTCCACCTTTACAGGGCAACTTTTCACAGCTCAGTCTAGAAATTACACAAGACCAAAGGCATTTCACATTAGTGTCTATACTGTTTTAACACAGTCTCTGTAGTTCTGGTTTCCAAAGATGTAGTAAATTTTCAGATGAGTCCTTGAAAAAAAAGACAGTATTTGCTAATATAATTTAATGGCAAAGATACATTCTTATGTTTATACATTAAATCATGAAAAAGACAGCTACATATGGCATCCAAGAGAACTGAATAAATTAAGTTTCTTGTTTTGACATATTTTTGGTGTGAAAAGAAGGAACCAGTATCTTTACAGGAAATAATTTGAAGTCAGGAGCTACCCACCACTAAGAACTCAATCCTGCCACCCTTGCATTCCTAGCGCCTCCTTTGAAGCTTCCACTCACCTTTGAAATTCCTATATCAAAGCAAAGTTTGTATCTTAAAAGACCTTCTTCAATTATTCTGAAACTTAGTTAATAGAATCACCCCCTCCTTCCATCAACTGAGCACAGAGACTGGCAATACAGTGGCACAGCAGGAGTTTAAGGGTTGCTGAAGCAAAATTACTATTCTAATGATGATTACTTTGCTGTTATGTCTGTTAACAAAATGAACGTTTGGAGAGGCCGATGATCCTTGAAATTTGTTGTTTCACTGTTATCAGAGTTACCAGAATGATTTCTGAGCATGGGGTCATTTTTCACTATTACTCATATACAAAACATATGCCTGAAGTTAAATGTACAAGGAAAAAAGTCAGTTAGGAATTTCAATACGCTATGATGTCTTGGTGGAGAGAAGAGAGGAGACAGAGACACATGGATATTCAGAATCAAGTGCTTCTCAAAACTCTCACCTTCAAAGCAAAAACAATCTTAAAGTACTGCTCCAAGACTTCAAGTATTGGAACTAAATTAAAAGCAAAAATGTTAACTGCCGTACCACATAGCAAAGTGATAACACACAGCTTGCTTACTAGGAGGCCACCATCAACCTCTGGGACAGGGCTTCAACCTGCTCTGGCTGCCCAGTACACTCTGCTCCACCTCTGCGTGGCCCTCCTTCCCCCTGAGGACATGCTCTGCTCCCCATTATTTTCCTGCTATAGCACTGATGCTCCAAGCTATGCATCTGCACATTCAAAGCCTTGCTACACTCTTTTGTTGGTGATGGCAGTGCCTGAAGGCAGCATTCACAACTACTGTTTGTTGTGGCCACCTCACTGCTGGAAACAATTCTGCTCACGCAGAGACTTTTGTTTTTAATGATCGAGGTGGTTTTCTTTCTTTTCCTAAGCCCCAGGAGAAGTCCCATGTGGGGTCTTTACAGTGCCACAGCACGTGTGAACACAGCTATGGTAACATCAGCAACTGGCAGCCTGGTTGGCACTTGGCATAGCAGTGAACTGCCTGTTCATACATTTTAGCAAAGCATCGACAATTTGAGTGGACTGAATATTCCCTCTGAGATTGTTGTGCAGTTCACTGCCCTGTTTATTGATATGACAGGTTAGGAGGAAAAGAGGGAAGACCCCTGCTATGTGAGAAACGTTTGGGCTTGGGAAAAATAAGGGAAAGGAGGGACCAGAAAAGGATGAGAAGAGTTACAGATAAAGGGCCAGAGATTCCTGTGTAGATTACCACATGGAGGAAACCTTGGGCTGATTAAGCAGCTGTCTTTTTTGCCTCGGTGTCGATGCAGTTGGGAAAGGAGGTGTGTGGGGGGAAATTTCTGCTTAATCCGGAAAAGGTGTCTTTGCCCATCATCAAAATGCCATTCATTGATGTAGTGTGAAGGCAACTCCTATAAACAGGGGTGGGGATGAAACAAATTAGTATGTGACCAAACCTAGCCAGAACAGTAGATTTTTTACGGATGAAAGGGCTGGGCCACACCTGCGTTTGACACTGATGGCAAGCTCTGACTGCCGGAGCAGTATTAGTGCTGGGCTACCAGGGTGGTCAGGATCTGGGCTCCAGGGGAAGGGGAAATAAATAGCATGCTGACATGAGCACAGTCTTACCTGGGAGCTGGGAAAGACCATGCTGTTGTACCTAAACATTCAGAATGAGATTTTAGGCTGTTTTTTCAAGTTGTCCAGGCTCCTGTTTTCAGACATATCTGAGAAAGGTCACCAGACTGTACACATCTGATGTGAAACTAAGATGGCTGCTATTCCAGAACCCGTGGAGCTGTTGCTTCTGCCCTGAAGTACCCTTTCATTTCTGCCAAGGGATCTAAATGGCGCTTAGGACATTGCAGGAGTGTGGCATTCACCTTTCAGCACCTGTAATGGGCTGCTTATCTCCCCCAGGGCAGTGTTTCAGGCAAGCAGAGTGTAGAGAAAGATGAAGACACTGGTTTTACCTCTTGGCAGAAAGTGGACTGTGCTTTTGTCTTCAGCGTGGAAAGGTATGGGATATTCTTTGCCATATATGCTGTAACTGAGCTGTTGCATGTGCCTTTTCACAGGAAAAGCCTGCAGAAGAGGCAAAGGTCTTAGCAGGAGGGAGTAACAGTAACAACACTGAAATGAACGGCTGTGTGTAAGCAGGGAAGAAGGTGTGAAGGGGTCAGAGCCTCTGACAGTCATGAGCTGGACTGAAATACAAAAGAGGCTAAAGAGAAGGAACTTGCCTGACAAAGTCCTGCTTATGGATTTTTGAGGGTTTTCAGTATTACCTGGAGGAGGAGGAAGGACACCCTTCTGTCATGGTTTAAACCCAGCTGGCAACTAAACACCACGCAGCCGCTCGCTCACTCCCCCCTAGAGGGATGGGGGAGAGAATCGGAAGAGTAAAAGTGAGAAAACTCATGGGTTGAGATAAAGACAGTTTAATAGGTAAAGCAAAAGCTGTGCGCAAACAAAGCAAAACAAGGAATTCAATCACTCCTTCCCATCGGCAGGCAGGTGATCAGCCATCTCCAGGAAAGCAGGGCTCCATCACGCATAATGGTTACTTGGGAAGACTAAATGCCATCACTCCAAATGTCCCCCCCTCCTTCTTCTTCCCCAGCTTTATATACTGAGCATGACGTCATATGGTATGGAATATCCCTTTGGTCAGTTGGGGTCAGCTGTCCTGTCTGTGTCTCCTCCCAGCTTCTTGTGCACCTGGCAGAGCATGGGAAGCTGAAAAAATCCTGGACTAGTCTAAGCACTACTTAGCAACAACTAAAACATCTCCACATTATCAACGCTGTTTTTAGCACAAATCCAAAACACAGCCCCATGCTAGCTACTATAAAGAGAATTAACGCTATCCCAGACAAAACCAGCACACCTTCACAAGTGAACTGCTGATTAATTAGACAAGACAAATGCCAGCCTTAGTGCTGTAATGAAGAGAGACATCTTCTAACGCTTGGCCCATACACTTAGCGCTTCCTATGGTACTTCATGCTGACAGGCCACAGGCTTACTATATTTTTGCAGAGCAACCATCCATACAGATTATCACCTACCAAGAGCTGTCATGCACCAATACTAGATACAATGTCCTCATGTCTGGCCTCAACGAGAAACAAGCTTCTAAAAAATCATATCTTGTTGAATTTTTAAGAAAGGACATAAATTAAAGCTGTATACACAGCTGATAATTACAAACACAAAAAGGGAAAGTGTGAAAAACCTCAATGCTGACATAAGTACAGGCAAAAATGAAGATTGTGATGATGGGAAGGAAATATTTAAAATACAGAGCAGAGGTGGCAAGTGTGATTCTTGAATCTGGAAGCATATCACATGGCAAGGATATCCCAAACATTCTTAACACTGTACATATGACGGCAGAGAAAGGAAATTTTCCAGAATGCAATGGAAGCTCTTGCCTGGAAAACAATGTGTCCATAGTGAGATACTTTTAGAATTTTTTCCTGAAACTTAAAAGACTAGAAGAAAATTAATACACTATTGTGAAAGATCTAAGGTACACTTCAAAAACAGCCTCTTCTCATTGCCTACATCAGCTGACTTCCTGGAGTGCTCCATTTGTCTTTAAGTGTACTCGTAGAGAATCCCGTTGAAGACTTAAGAGCCCTCAGTACCATCTTTCCATCTTCTTACCCTGCTGCCTTGTTTTAGGCATCTGCAGCGGAGTCACATGGTTGAACTAAAATGCCGTCTCTCTGCTCCTCCTGCTTTGCAGGCTTTACACTTCTCAGCATTCAGATGTCTACTCATTTCTCATGCAGTACATCACTGAGACTTTTGTGATTTAGAATCTAAAGTGCACTTTTTTTTAATTCTACAATTACGTAATTCAACAAACAAATAAACCAAGATGGGAATTAAGATAATAAATGACACGTGTGAAACATCACTAGCTGCAACTACCTAGCCTAAAACTGCTGGTGGGTGACCCCAAAGCTTGGAACATTAAGCCATAGCATCCCGGAAACAGTGGTGTGGGCAAGCACATGAATTGGCTGCCTGCTCTCTGATTTACATCCCACGTGCATCTTCTCCCACTGCTGTGCCCTTTTCTCTCTCTTCCATCTGTGCCCTTGGTGGTTTCTCCTCACTCCTTTCAGCCACTTCTGGAACTTACTTATCTCTCCTCCCCTTTCCCTTCCTCACTGTTGTTGTGCGTAAGAGCTCACAAAGGAAAAATAGTGAGATAGGAAGAAGAGGCAGAGATAGGTACCAAAATGATGAGTGGAAGAAAAACATGTGGTTAATTCTGCCTTGATGAAGTAACAGGAGCAGAAGCAAGTTTAGGAAAAGGCTTCCTGGATTCACGTCTATCACACTGCTTCAAGATTGTCAGCCTGCAGAAGAGAGCACAGCAGAAGCTACTCAACTACAGGAGGCCCTATATTTTCACCGTCTATTTAGAACATTATTTATTGCTCTGGCCTAAAAGGATCCATTACACTATCTAATCCCTGACTGCAGAAATATCCACAGGTGCTCAGGGCAAGGCTGGGCTGTTTGAAGGTCAACTCAGTAGAAGGGCATGTAATTTTTTCAGACTTTGACTGTTACACTTACAGTGCTGATTGGCTATTAATCTTAAAAGCAATTAATCTTTCTCATACTTATTGATTAAAAAAATGTAGAGTACCAGACAGTGACACTGTTGACCTTGGAAATTTTGTTGTGGTTGCCAAAAAGGCAAAATAAGTCACATTCACCTACAGCTGTTTTGTCAGAAAGCCTAACTTGACTCCCATGGTTCCTTTCAAGACTTTGATTTTCCATGATAACATGGAAGAAGAATTAGTGTGGCTGGCACAGCACAACCAGAGCAGCTACAATCCCCTTGCTGTATTTCCAGGTGAGTATTCCTGTGAACTTACACTACCTTGAAATAAATGGAATTGCCTGCCATGTCAGAGATCTTTATCTCTAAGGAATGTTGCTTTTATTGGAAGAGCTGAGCGAAAAGAGCTCTCTCATGGATCTGAGAGTGGAGATTAGGCTTGTTGCCTTCAGATTAAACCTCTCCTCATTAACCTTCCAATTAACCTCACATCACTCCTTTAAACAAGACCGTAAATACAAATGATACTACATTCCCTTTTATCAAAGAACAGCTTTTGCTAGATAGGGTTATGATATACGACCATACTCTACAGAGAATTATATTAGCAAGAGTTTTAAACTCTGCCATTAGTCACCAGGATGAACAGAGAAGGCACAGCTGCTATGACAAGCACAAAAAGCAAAGCACGAAATTTCATCATCAAAGTTTTATTTTGCAAAGAAGCGAACTCTGAGATGCAGGATCACTTGAAAATACTGGTTGCACTTGCCAGGTTTAAAGAAAACTTGAGTTGAGAAGTATGCCATTGAGAAATTAAGGAAACAAAACAAAACCTAACCAACCAAGTATCCATAAGACAGGAATCAATGGATCTGCAACAACCAGGCAATGCTCCAAATCAAATCTTCCCCTCACTTATGTGAGGAGGAGCAGTTCTACTCCAGAGGATTTTTTGCATGATTTCTATTATGCTGAAATACCATCTTCTCCTATCTCCCTCCTCACCCAGAACAGTGCCTATCTTTTTGCCTTCTCAAATACTGTTTTTTCATGTGTGAAAAGTCCGTTCAGTTAGAGACAATGTTCTGCTGAATACGTAGGTGGTGAGAATGGAAATTGTTTAAAAACTGGAAAAAGGTCTGTGTGAAATTTCTGTTTATGAACTACAACTTAATCGGTACTAATTTTGCTTTTCTCACTTTTTTGGCTGTATATCAGTGCCTTTGTATGTGAAGGATTTCACTCTTACATGGTCTTGCTGAGCAACTTACAATCTTTCTTGTGTAACTGGTTTCCACTGGGCAACAGTGGTCACCAGAGATGCAAAAGAAACTAGGCACTAACAGGACCGTCCTCTGCTCAGTGTACATAGCCAACTACCAAAAAGTAGGTCCAGCTCCACATTCTCCCTGATGGACAAACAGGACATGGACAAGGCAGTCTGCCACACCTACTCAAACAAACCATAAAAAGCCAGTCACGCCTTCGTTGATACCAAACTACTTTATCCTTTGAGAATTCATATTCCTCCGCTAGAAGGCTTGATGGAAACACAGGAAGACCTTTCATGCCAGATTCTTGTTAAGGCAACACACCCTTCCTCAGCTCCCTTCTTGGAGGTATCCCTGCTCTCTCAGGTATAAAACTCTCCTTGAGGAGCCACCAACTTCATTTATAGCCCTCCCTTAGGTTCCCATGAGCTGGAAAGTGTCCGTTTCATTTAAATGCTACTAGCAAATGTGTCTCCCATGTGTCACAGCAGCCTTTTCTCCGAAGATTTAGGTTTGCGTTTGCTTTTTTTAACATGAATTTGTATATACATGTTTAACTCCTCTTCCAGGACTAGAACTAGAAATGCCAAACTCTTACCAAGAGAAGAGATATGTCTCACTAAAATCCATCTCACTGAAATGTTCAGCTTACTTTCTAAAGCAAAAGGAACTAGCAATGCACATAAGTCTACAGAAGAACTTAAATATTACTCAAGCTCCAGGAAAAGGTAACAACTTTTAATTATCTCACTGATTTTTTGGGCAATACTCTAGCAACAAGTAACCTCATATCATTTTCCCACACAATAATTCAAAATGTATGAGTGTTTTTTCTTTCTTTTCCCTAGCCTACAATTTAAGCCAGGAATGTTGTGTTCTACAAAGCAGTGATGCTAGCATACATTACTGTGCTACCACAATATGATACCAAGAACATATACATATAGGTACACACAAATAACCACCCTTATACAGGCTCTGTGATTTCTGCATACTAGGATAAAGCTGAGAATGACAAACAAGAAAGAGGAATAAGAAAATATCTGGTTTACGATGAAATATGATCTTCCTTTTTTCTTTTCTCTTTGGTAGAAGAAAAATTCTATGCCCACAGCAGCCTCAAGTTCTCTGATAAATTTGCGTCTCTGGACTGAATTCTGAACAACAGGGCTACATTTAACACCACAGCGCTATTAAAACTGTCATAACAGCTTGAAATTCAGACTTCTCAATGAACACGTGTCGTTCACCTGACAAAAATAACTATCATGGGGAGCTAAAATACTTGAGAAATGAAAGAATATCTGCAGTTAAACAAGCTTCCTTAGTCCTACGCTCAGCACTAGAGCTGAATGCAAACAGATACGGAAAAGCTGTTCTCCCATGGCATGTACCATGCAACTGGTCAGTGGAGACTCTCCTCATCCTCTGCGTCATCATCTATCAGCCATCACAGGAAACAATGCCCCATAAAAAGACCGTGAGTGTGAACGCAGGTATTTCTGTATTTGTAACGTTCAGGTTAGCATGTTTATTTAGCCCCTAATTTTCTATAAGCAAATTATATCTGTATTGCAGAACTTTCCAGACCAAATTGACTTACAGCATATGAAAAGCATGACCTTTTGTCCGTACATGCCTGCAGGCCTGTGTGTGTTGCTAATGGCCTCAGCAATGCACCTCTAAAAGAGGGCCTGTGTAAGGTGCTGAGCGGGATTCAGCCAGCCAAAACCTGCTAGAAGAGGGATTAAGACGGAATTCAAGGCCATAACTTCAAAGCGTGTCCATAAATATTTACATTTGCTCTTTCAAGTTCTGACAAATAAAATGGCCAGAAGTGAAATAAAGTTTGTATTTGTGTATTTTCAGAACATTTTAGTTCCCAGAATCAAAGCTTTGCAAGAAGCTCCAAAGATACCTACTCATGATGCAAACAAGCATCCGATCAGTCTAACACTTGCAGGGTATCAATCAAGAGGGTTGAATGTTCTCTGAGAACAGAAGCAAATGCATTGCTGTCAGCCAAAGGGAAAAAAACCCCTCCATTATGCATTGTCAGAAGAAAACCTGAGCAATCATTTAAGCGTATACATCTAATTAGTTAGCAAACTTTCCACGGGGGAAGATTTTTGTCATTCATTAGAATTCAGTTAACTTGGGGTATTTTAAAAAGTCACAAAAACAAATACAGAGGAAAAAAAGTTTTCAATGGGAGAGAGGTCCTTCAGGATGCCACTGTAACCAAGTTCAAAATTCTGTGTATCCTAAAGGACAGAGACTAAGCCCTGGCTCTTGCTTCTCAGAACCACAGATTATCAAAAAAGGGTCTTCATTATTTAGCTCTGGAGTCTGCCCTGCTGAAACTCATGATGTAGTTCTGTATGTAGACAAAAACATGCATCCAAGCTGTGAAATACTGTCCACAACGTCACCTCCTGCCAGTATTTCAATCTTGGAAGTCCTCTTTACAAGGCTATTGTCTGTGTTAAATTCTTTCACTCTTCCTTACTGAGACTATTTTTGCATTTCTTTGTAGGTTCTCTCTAATCTTAGTCTACCTTTTGAGCTGACAGCTTCATCTCATTCGTTCTCAGACGAATGTACTATTTGTGCTTAACAGATAAATGATGACCATAGATAGCTACTTACCCAGACTATGTGAGCAAAGATCTTACTGTAAATGCAAAGCACTGCATGCAAATTTGGATTGGATTAAGGACTTCAAAATCAAAACAGTTTTCATACATTTTACGCATTATTTTTATGGCTACTCATTATCTAGACTTAGTTCCACTTAACGTCAGTAGAGAATATGATCACTAAGCCAGTACCGTTACAAAGAGAACTCCTGTGCTCAAGATCAAACAGAAATGAAGTAGTTCGTTCTTTCTTTTTGTTAAAGGACAACTGCAATATGTATTGTAAACATATATAGCACAGCCAACGTGATACTCAGGAGGAAAAGAAAATGAATTTGCCTGTTTCAGACAAATAAGGAGAATTCTAACTTTGTTTTCTACACAAACAAAAGGGAAAAGAGCGAAGGTGGTCAGCATTTTCTGGGCTTTTATTTCCACGCTGAAATACTGGCCAGTCCTCAGACCATGTAATTCTTGACACTTCCCTTTAAACCATTTAATGGCTTCCTGCTAAATCAGCTGCTTCTGAAGTAAAAATTTCTGTAAGGCTAAATTACTACCAAAAAAATTTAAAAAGACAGACCACCGCACCCCCGCTCCCAATAAAACAGGTAATGCTCTAGTATCCAAAGCTAAAATACAGTAGAAATTTAATATATAAGGAAGTATTGTGTGTTCTCATGAATCTTTTGCAAGATCTGCTAACTTGTTGAGTTTAGAATACAAAGGAATACTTCTTTATTGAAAGAAATTTGAACTGACAGTTTACCACCTTTGAACTCCTTTTAAGTTTTTATAATCGACCTCCATGTTCTTCCATCCTGAGGCTCAAATCCATATTCATCCTGGAAAGCAACTACTGGGCTATTCCCAAGTGAACCAGGGTATCACCTCTGCTCATTCACAGCAATGCCTGCATCTCTGATCATGATAAATAAAAGAGCATTGTTCCAGGCTGGAATTAACTCTACCATACTGCCCGAGGCAGAACTGGGAAAATGGCATTTAAGCATCTTTAACTACACTAACATCTACCAATTGCAACCTCATTTGACACAATATGGCATTTTCATAGTGTGAGGAGAAAGGACTGAATCCAACATGCCCGCAACCCACCTCAGTGCTTTAACCCAAAGACTACTTATTCCCTGTGTCTTTGGTGAGCAGAATGTATCTATCTAATCACTGAGCAGGTGGTTGCACACTAAGAAAGTGGGAAGGAAAAGGCTCAGTTGTTTGGTCTGTGAGCCAGATCAGAAATAGGTCTCTTAACCTCTATTACCTCCCACAGCCTTTGGAGTCGAGTCAGGAATCCCAGCAGTGAATAGGCACACAGATATCTGCAGATAGCTGCTTTTACATCCTGACAGCTCTGGACGCTTCTCAGTTCTGTTTCACATCAGCACTTTCTGTGAAAAACTAAAACCAGAGGCTGGCCGTGTAGAGAGAGAGCAAAGATGGTGGCAAAAGGACATGGAGGAGTGGATGTAAACTTAGCTTTATTACCTCATGCGTATACTGTTCTAATACAACATAAAGAAAATCTGAAATGTGTGAAACAGTCCAGGCTCAACCAGTACAGCCACGAATACAAAAGCCAGGAAGAGAAGGACTTAAATAATGAATGAAGGAAGATCCACAGTCCCTGCAGGCAACGTGATTGTCTAATACCAATTAAACACCTTGGAGGAGAAAAAAGGGGAGTTACTCTGTGTTATTAACTGCCATCACAGAAAATCACATCTTCTCAGTTTAAAATAGAATTCATTCTACATTGGGTATAGATACAAACAGGTTGAGGAGGAAAACTAGCAAAAAATGCACATTATAGACACAAATATATAACAAAATATTTGGATTCACAGCACCCTACTACTTTACCTTTCTGCCCTCATCCCCTTCTCCCCCTCTGCCAAGCTTCATTATTATCAAATAACTACAGCAGGTCCACAAGTTTTTCTGTTTCATCTGTAAGCCTTCCAGCACAAGGGTTTTGTTTTCTGCTATTTTTGATCTTCCTACCATAATTTGGGCTAGTGGAAAACAAAAGTCAAACCGAAACTCGACAACAGGTTCTCAGCATGAGGGACCACCCAGGTGAGCACGCTCAATAGCACAGTTAGGTGTTCCTCCGCCACCAGAATGACAATAAAATAAGCAAAATCAAGTAATGAGAACATTTGAGGGAGAACCTGAAACGAACATCCAGGGAATAAGGTTAGCTTATTATTTCATGTAAAAACACAACATAATACCGCAAACTCTCCCATCCTCTTGCATTAATACTTTGCAATTATCGTTCTTGTCTATTTATTTAATATATTTAATGCCTTGACAACACTGTATTAAATACTCACTATGTATGGCTCTACTAGAGGCTGACAAAGCCTGCTTGGAAAGAACCAACTCTGTCAGCATACGGACCTGAAGTTAGAATAGTAGGAATCAGTCCAAGCTGTAGTCTTGCATGACTCCTGTCACATAAGGGACTGGAACTTACTGCAAGTAATCAGTGAATATAGTACTCAAAGGAAGATCTGTAACTTCTGCATCTCACTACAGGCTGTGGCTTTTCTGGGGATATCCAAGACGGTAGCGCCACAGCCAGAAGGAAGGAGACAGAAGGTAATGGGGCCATGCACAGCTGCGTGCACCATGCGAGTGTAGGCACCCCGAGTGGAGAACGGAAACCGCGCTCCTGTGAGCAGATGAGGACGGGGCTCAAGTTTCAGATGTGATGAGCGTCTACAACACAAACTGAATCCAAGAGGTTCTCTGGATACTCAGTCCATCTGAACACCAGGACATACACAGTGTATCCAGCACTCTACAGATTTATTAATATTTCATCCTGATATGTATTTTTAATCAAAAGATCTTAAAGTCCAGTAGAATTTCCAATTTATATATTCCAGTCCTTAGATGCTTTCATTACTAAATAGTTTATAGGATACAGACCTTACACAAAATATTCAAGATTTTAATGATTCACATGGATTTCTAGGATGATGAAGATTCACAAAGATAAGCTGTGTATCTTATAACTCAGTACCAAAATGCAATTCACCATTTTAGAGAGACAGTTACAAGCAAAAAAGTTTCCATAAACAGGAGACATAGTGACATTTTAATAATTTATATCAATTAGACCATTCCAGTGTTCCCCTTATATTCAAACCCAGACTGGAATGAAGACGAAAAATGGAAAAGAAAGCAAAACATTTAGGGTCTCTGTGATATACAGATATTTTTAGAGGGATATTTCCCAAGCTGTCACCAGACAGAAGCCTTGACTTTCAGACCACCAACCTGCCTAAGTCGATCTGTACAGCTGATCACTTTGGAGAGAAAAGTCACAGCATCAGACTGACATACCAACAGTGAAAACAGACTTAGCTCTTCCTAATACATTTCAGTATTATTCACCTGTTGATTCAGACTGAGTACTTGACAACTCATAACTCCAGTCTCCAGGACAATTACATCAACAAATTAAAAGAGAATTCCGCATGATTGCTGTATTAATCTTAACAAAAAAAAAAAAAAAGAAAAAAAGGGCTACTCTGTGTAGAGACAAATCAATTTAAATTCTAGTATGGAAGGAGGAAAGGATTCCAAAGTGAAAAATTAAATGCTGAAGGCAGAATCATTGATAAAGATTAAGAAAGAATTTTGGTTTGGTGTTTTTTTGTTTTGGTTTTTTTTCTGTTTTTTACTAGTTGTATCTGAAATAGGCTCAGGAGATCAATTTTTGAGGTAGTGTCCCTTGCCATATTGGGAATCAAGCTGCAAATTCTCTGACTTGGTCATTTTCTCTGTGTGACTATGAGGCATTTAACAACAAACATCTATAGCAGATTAAAGTGGCTGGAAATTACTCTGGGAGAAAAAAAAAATTAAATTTCCTAAGGGTCCTTTAGATGTTTTCAAACCTTTCCTCTTTTAGACTACCAATAAATAATTAAATTAACTGAAAATTAACTGACAATTCTGGAACCTCGTGGTTAAGGGCTTGGGAAAAACGAAAATACATGACCTGATTTTAAAGACCACAATGCTTCCTTTGCCTTGTATAATAGGGGAGAGGGTCTCAGCAAAGCTTCCGAAAGCTCTGCTCCCTGTTTGACTCCCTTGGAGTTGAACATTTGGTCTTTTTCACTGAAGGCAATGGCTTTCATGCACTACACTTGAAAATATGTATATTTTGAAATCCCAAAGGTAGATGTTTAACACTATGTGAGTTACTGTATTCGAACTATCTGGATTAAATATTTCAATGAATAATATTCACACTGAAAATTAAACTGGCCCATAGCAGTCTATGTATGCATGACTAACCAACATACTAGTTGTTAATTTTTATCCTAGACTGAGTATGAAAACTGTCTCCATTCTGCGTATCAATTTCTACTACATTTATGGAAGGTAATAATTAATTCAGTTAAATCAAAAAAAGTTTATAGGACCAAGTGAACTTGGTTTCTGAAGTATACTGCAATTTAATATACGAGGTTACTTAGTGGGTTTTTATTACGCTTGACAGTATTGGGCAGTGCATTGTAAAACACAATTTTTACTTAACAGCGATGTATTACATACTGTGATGAAAGAAGTAAGGCATTTTTTGTAAAAAAAACCCCTACAAGCTCTACCAAGTTGCATTAAGGTACTTAGAGGCTGATAAGAGCGGCTGTGCAGCAGCTCTACAGTTAGTGGCTTACAAGACCGATCCAAAACTGAGCCCAGAATAATCAATTCCAAATGAAACTGATATGTCAAAGCTGGCAGCAAAGTGAAAACAGACACTTGTGGGGCTGGACCCTAGACTATGAACAGGAACAAGACAAAAAGTTCCAAATTTGGGCTTTTGCAAATATATACACACTCAGCAGACAGAAGTATAAACTATTAAAAAAAAAAAAAAATCTCTGAAACACACTATCAAATAATAAACAAGTCTTTACTTTCTAATAAGTATTTGTCTTCTAATAGCTTCTCTGAAGCCTGTCTGGACTGTCAGAAGCCAAGACAAACCACTGGAGAGGCACCTCATTAACACACTACTGCTGTGCTACCAATCTCCTTCCTGGGAGCACTGTGGCTGGGAAGCCCCTCTAGTATTATTGTCTACTATGTTAGCATTGAAGAAAAAAAGCAAATTCAGTGCTTTTATTACCAAAAAAAAAAGTTTTTCTTCCCTTAGTGATTTTTTTCTTGTGGGACAAATGCTACCTGTAATCCTCAGTCTTCACAGCACGTTTTCGCTCAAAGAATAGATTAAGTTAGTAACTACTGTTGAGTACCTAAAAGGTATGTTTGTCTGGCATATGAAAGACAAATATTTGAGTTCCTGCTCTATCCCCTTCAATATTTCACATCCCAAGGATGTGCCCTAGCAAGTGGGCCAGAGGCTATTTCTCTCGTACTTGGATTCTCAATTCTTAGAAACTGTTTCAAACGGGGTTTTTCTGTAAAGAAACAAATTATTTGGAAATCTGATTAACATTGATTAAAAAAAGAAGGCAACTCATCAAACTTGTTTACTTGAGCCCAGACACCCAAACCTATTCCAATAAGACCCAGATTTTAAGCCACAAATCTGAGTATTAGTGTCCATTTTACGGACAATTTGCATGGTAGGCATTGCTCCTCCTGTTCTCTGCGGGCATTCACTGCCTCATCTCAGAGGCAGACAGGCCCTGGCTTGCTACCTGTAGATTTCCAAAGTCTTCATCTCAGCACATTTTCCTGTCTAGCTTTTCTACCGCACCTCCTCGGAAAGCACATAGGTGAAAACAAACACCTAGGCAGAAACAGAGGGAACACATATTGTCTAAAAACAGAAACTCCCACATACCAGCTGGAGAATGTTTTCACAAAGTCACTACCTTTCCGTCTGTCCTCTCAGATCTTACCTTTAAAGGAGGCCAATGAAACACCTTCAGAAGCCTAGGAATTACAGCTGGATTAAAAAAATAAATCAATCACAGAATCAACAGTAATCTGAATTTTATAATACTACAAACATCATTCTTTAGCTCCTAATAAAACCTTTCTATTCCACATATACTAATTAGAGAGACAACTCATCACCTCTTCCACTGTTAACAGTTGCTTTCTATTGCAAGAGCTAGGTATCTTTTTCCTATCAAATTTGTCTCAGTCAGCACTTGGCTTGAAGTTTGCTGCTGTTTTGTCCAATGAGGAGACAGCGCGACCCAAAGCTCATCTGCTTTTTCCAGATATAATCAGCTGGTCTAATAAAAGATACTCAGTATCTCTTCCCATAAATCTTGCATCTTTCAGACCTCTGGGCAAACACAATTACAAGCTCACTTTCAATAGTTCCTTACTGCAGCACACTTCTCTTTCAGTATCAAATAGAATTTATTCAGTCTCTTTTAAGGTTTGCTGCAATGATTTGGATGAAAAGTCCACAAAGTTCATCAGCAAATGGTCATATTTAGTACCCAAGTTGTATTTTCTACGTTTACCTGACTTGTTGAGCAATGTCTCAATGTTTAGATAATATATAAAACATATGTAAGAGCCACCACAGCAAAGGCATGCTGGAAAGCTGCTCTGATGTAGGTGGCTTATGATTATCTGATTTGATGCACACTTTATACACCCTTAAGGAATACAGATTTTTTTCTAAGGCTCCTTGCAAAACCCAGAAAGTATGAAATAAGGTTTACTCCATGCAGGAGCCCTGTGGCCTGGAAAGAAATTTCTGGCTCTAAGATTGGTGTCCTATTTTCACACACAATTTCTTTTTGCTGTATGTGTGGTGTAGTGACTGCTTTTTATGCAAAGATTTGTGATAAAAAAATCTAAACCCAGTCATGCTAGGAATGAACAACTGGAAAAATATGGCAAGAAAATGTGTTACTTCAAAGACAGAAGTAGGCTTTTTGAAATCATTTGAATGAGCTATCAGTTGTCTTGTTCAGATGCAAACAGTATACATGTGTTACTCCTCTGGAGTCCAGTTCATGTTGTTTCCAGGCTCTCCAAATCTTATTTTTGACATTTTTTCTGACGCATGTCAGGGTGTGGGGGACTGATCAGCTGAATACAGCACAGTACTGCTATGAATAGAGAAAATGCTCATCTGTCTGCACTCGTTCCAGTAGATAAACTCCATCAAACTCAGGAATTCAGAATCACCTTTATCACTCCTTGGGAGCATTTCAGCATCGTCTGAAATTTATCCATCTACTGATACTTCCCTATATCCTTAAGACGAACCAGGGCACAGAAGGCTACGTACAGCATCTGACCTGCCAGTGACTAACACGGAAATGTTTACTGTAATTGCACGGAAAGAACTCCCAATCACTGCACTGAAGAGTTTCCCTCTGACCCCTGGAGTGACAGATGCCCACACTTACCTCTCAGAGAAGCAACAGACCATTAATGAGAAAATCTCACACCCACTACAAGTTGTGTCCTATGCAGATGATTTAGCCTCACCAACAATTTTATTCTGCTGCTTCGGCATCCCCTTCTTGTTCACCACCTCTTCATTCTGTAACTTTTAGCATAGTCTTAGATAGCACCAGATACCTAAAAGTAGGTACTGAAGTACAGAAGTACTACTAAATGTAGTACTGAAGACTCCCAAACAATGCAAGGCTGACAATCATCTGGCCAATCTTTCTCCAAGACCTTGGGAAGTTTTCTTCTTGGATAGCTAATGGCAGGAAGTCCAAAATCCCAAAGAATTTTTACAGAGGCCAAACTCCACTACCTGATGATGAAGAGCTGTTGGGAGGAGAGAAGCAGCAAGACAGGAGATACAGCGCTACTGGGAGACTTCCAAAGCCCCTGGTAAACTGTTACACTAGGAAAGATGAAATTTTCTCACTCTGTCACTGCCTCATTCAAGGAGCCACTGGTTAGAGGATCCTAGAAGAGATCCCCTAAGCGAAAAGCACTTAACAGTTAGGAATATACTCCAGGTATCCTGGGTCTGTTGAATCATGGCTATTGTTGGACACAGATTACTGTGCTAAGTATCTTGTTGGTATGAATTGTATGGTGGTCTTTATGTTCCTATGAGTATATTTAACACAACGGCTCTACAAATTGGATACACAGTATTGCAACATTGAAGTGTGCAAGTTCAGCAGCTCAGATGGTTCTTTGTCAATGTGGTGGTGCTCTTGCAGGATAAAAGGAGCCAAGGGTGGATGGATAGCTCTTGCCAAGATCCTAGCTCAGCATGACGCAAAAAACAGAGAATGAACTTGCTAGAGAAGAGCCACTTGAGCAAACTGTCTGCATACTCTTTGAGGAAGGCTTAAATTTAGGCCTGGAAAAACGTTTTAGCCATTTACTGTGGGGAACTGGGGTAGCTCTGCAGTGTGAACGTTAGGCTCACATCCTCTCTTTGCATCTGTTGAGCAACCAGTGCGGTAATTTGGTTCTGCATACCTCTCTAGGGGACTTGCTCTGTCATAAGTCTGCTAAAGTCCCCCAAACGCTAAGCTTAATTACCAACTGGTTATCATTACCACCAGATAAAGTGGCATGTGATCAACTTAGTGTGTCATGCACAGGGTGTGCTACCTACCAATATTCAGTGGTATAATTCACATCAACACTGGAACAAGTACTGGATGAGCTACATCCAGTCTCTTCTTCCTGTCTTTCTCCTTTACGTTGAAGAAGAAAGTATGTACTCTCTGCCAACAATGCTATGTTTTACCTGCCCATCAGTATCAAATATGGTTTTATATTACATTTGTGATTAAATTGGCACTTACACGCAAGGAGAAAGAGCAGCCAAAAAGAGTCTCATAGTGTAACCAAGGTGATGGGGAACTAAACAATAATGAAATATAATATAATGTAGGCTTATGATAATTTGTGAAAATGTAATTATAGGAACATGTTATGCACCAGCAATGCTGCTCAGGAGTCCACCCAACCCTTCCCACCTTGATTTAAATATCAAGGATTTAATCAATATGTAAAATGAGATTGTACCACATAGTATTAAGATCAGAGGTAGTATGTTTTGTTCTTTAATGATGAGCAGGTGGACAAGGAACAACTTGGTC
>WAAD01041146.1:211079-247597 GCA_013389945.1 Fregata magnificens | reverse complement strand
CTATCCCCCGTGTTCCCGGCGCCGTGAATAAAGAATGCCTGCCTTCTAACACTACATTGGTGTTACGAGGTTTATTCCCGATTTCGGTGACAATAGCATTATATCTTTTCAAGAAATTTTGCAGATAAGAAAATACTAAAACATTGTTCTGTCTAGAGGCAGTAAAGAAACAAAAGGTGTTATAGTCTGAAAATCAAGCCAAAACGCCTCAGCAGTCAGCAATAAGTAACTAAAAAAGAAAGGAGGAAGGAAAAAAAAAAAAAGAAGGAAAAAACCAACCCCCAAAATGAGGTACTTCATATGACAGATCTGGATTAGCAAGATCTTCGAAGCATACGAATGCAGGCATGAAAGAGACCAGATGTTGTTAGCATCATAACATGTATTTTATGAGCTAGAACATTATCTGTAGAGTTCTCCAAAGAATACCTGTAATCTACACACATTTTTCCCAAATAAATTCTGTTATTTAAGATTCCCTTCTCTTTTAATACGTGACATGGATGTAAGCCATCTAAACATGAATGCAGTCAAAGATCCTTTCAGTATACTTTACAGCAGCTCAGACTGTAAGGGAAAGCCTGGGTTATGCACCTAATTTTTAGCTGTACTGGATACATCATTGTCTTCTTGAGTGGCAATCACAAATTATTATCAAAGGGCAACATAAATGGCATTCAGATTTCAATGACTGAGCTCATTACAACATTTAGAGCACTTACCACTTATTGTGAGTTTTGCTGATTGCTGCTTATCCACAGATTACAAATATTGCAGAGTACCTTAGACAACCAGAGCCATTTTCTTCCCATTCTACTTATCTCAGCTGACACCTCACTTTGTAGATAATTTGACTGTAGTCAGCAGACCTACAGGGAAAAGCCAGGAGAAAACTGGAAGTCAGCTTGAGTTAGGTGTGACATCAACTGCCCCACCACACACAGAAGTTGAAGTCAATTTACATGAAAGGAGATGCTGAAATGCTACAGACTTCTTGAAGGACTGAAAGTCCAAATCATCCCATTTTGTCACAACTGGAATCCAGGAAGCTATTTCAAACCTTCTCACCACAAAAGAAGTATCAAGGAGAATTCAACTGAAGCACATGTCCTTGTAGGAACAGAAGTAGAAGAGGGAAGGACTGGAGATAAGGCCTTCCCGCAGGGCTGTAGTTCTATTGCAGTGCAATTCTGAAAACGTTGATACCTTCCATTTCAGAGCAGCAATTAAATCTTTTAAATATAATCTTAAAGAGGTAGAATTATGAACAAATTCATTTTTTTCAGACTAAAACCTAACCTGTTAATATCTTTCCATTTAGAGTTTTAAAAAGTGACTGTACCGGTGAGTTAGTTGGGTGTGAGCTGGCATTGTGGAAAGCCACAATCAAATCCCTCCTTGCTGATTAAGCATCACTCCAAGTCAAGTCAAATGCTGATATGGGTATTCACCAATTACAAAATCAACCGAGCGGTGTCCCAGGAATAGATCTGTTCCACAGGGCTGGTTTTATTTAAGTCCCTGGCAATGCCGGTTTCTAAGCAGTGCTCTGTGTGTGTCTGAGAAAGGGGTGAACACCTTGGCTGACGCAAGACCTGCTAAGTCAGACACAGGTTTGGTCAGGCCTTGGAGCTTGTGTGAGTAGGAGGAGTTCCCAGGTGTGCAGAAGTCAGCCATCACTTGCACACTAGGACTTCTCATGACAGTGTCATAAACTACTCCATGTATCATTTGCCAGAATTTTTTCTGTAATAGGCAAAATATCTGTAAACTATCATTTCACTTCCCTGACCCGTTAGCAGCTTCTCCTACCAGCTTAATCGATGATAAGAGTGCTCTGAATATTCTGTATTGTTTGCATGTGTCCTGCTCACTCCAGCTTTAACTTGATTTCCCTGCACTGCCAGCGAGAAAACACTTCTTAGTGTTAGGTAACACCTCTCGGTGATAAAGCTTCTCAGATAATGAAAATAACTGTGTTTAATGCTTCAATGCAAATGAACAGCAGCTTTCCAAAGAAGAAGGGCACTTAAAATCATGTTTACGTCTTATGGACTACAGTATTTTGAAAACACACAGTAATAGAGGAATCAAACGTTTGAAATTATAGCTTTGCCTTTAATCATTAAATATTTCTTCTTTCTTCCTTACCTTACCTATCTTTCTTAGCTTACCTTCTTACCTTACTTCGTATTTCATGTAACAGCTGAACTAAAACCAACCTCAGGAATTCATCAATCCATACCGGCTCTAAAACAGGATCCTCTATACTCATCTCTCAGACAGTTATAGTTTTGAAGATCTTCAAAGATGAAGATTTCAGAATGTCCACAGGAGAGCTATTAGAGTACTTCTCTATCCTTCCATACCTATCCCGAGTCTTCCCTGCTTAAAAGTCACAACCACGAAAATGGAGGAAAACTTGTTCACTTCTGTCTTCTATATAACTTCATTAAGTGCATATTAACAGTAAAACAATGTCCTTTTCTTCAGTGACATTTTTAATCTACTGGTGTGAAAACAGTTTGCATAGCAGATGCCAGCCCTTAGCCACATTTCACAGACATGTAAAATCAAACATGGAGAAGCTGAGGCCAGAGCCAGAATCCCAGCCCAGGGCCTTCTGTGCTATGGTCGCGTTTGAGTCCCTATCATGTCTCCATCATGCCAGAAGTAATCAAAACCTACCAACCAGAATTCAAGTTTAGATCATGCACCAAAATTATTTAACTTTCTTAGTAGATTTTTCCCTAGCTTAGTAGCTAAGGGAATGCATTAGTGTTGTCTACGAAAAGCAAACAAATAACCTTTGCCTCAAGCATTACAAAGTATCTTGGACTGAAGATAAAGCCAACAGCACGCTGGAAAAAAGTTGGGAGTGTTAAATTTCCTTACAAATGTCACAGTGTCTGTCTGCTAAGTTGTGACTCAATGTTCAAGACCATGGGGCAGGTAAGAAAGTTATAGCTTCTTCTTTTAGCCCTACTTGGCATGTATGTGTGCTTCAGATCATGTTACACGGAGTAGTCATACAGACAGGTAATCTCCCGGAGTTTTTTTCTTTTTTTTTTACCTCCACCAGCTGCTGTACACCTACTGTCCGAGAACGTAATGCTGTTACTCATCAACTGCTTTGATTTTCTCCAGCTCCACCTTCTAACTACTGCCTTTGCCCAGTAGAGTCACAGTTCTTTTCTACAGCCTTTAATACCCATACAGATCACAAGGCTTATTACCAAGTTACGCCATAAACTGCTTTTTTGATAGACAGTCAGTGCTCCCTCTCTCGCTCTCAGACATGTTCTCTGGTCCTGTAGTCCTTGCAAAGAACTACTCTCCAGTTCACTGTACTGTGCTACGATCTGTGTGGTTTATTCATAGATGCACTTCACGGCACTCAGCTGTATCATACTGCAATCCTTACAGTATGGGGCAGGGGGGAGAAATATAGCTGCTCATTCAGGTCCATGGGCATCACACATTTTCTGCATGTGAAGCTTTTGCCTTTTCACAAGTGCTCCTCAGCAGCTCTGAGGAACTGCTGCAATAGCAGTTCTCAGTATGGGCCAATGTTTTCTCCACAGACAGAGCAAAGCTCTACTGCCAAAAGAACAATGTACAAAATCTCTAATAAGATCTCTTGCAGAGATTTCCCCATCCCAAGACACTAGCTATAGGGAAGAAATACATCGCTGTATTTTGCCTGTGAATGGGAAACCCGTCTGTATATTTTAACCATCCAGCTGCTACTCAAAAGATATGGGGATATATTCAGAGACAAGTTCAGCAATTAAGTACCCTGGATGGTTTGCACGATCCTTTCTGCTGAAAACTCATTGCATTTGTTTGTCAGAGGAAACAGGGTGGTCTATGTTTTAAGTTCTTCCTGAAGGTATTGGTAGTCACAGAGAAAACCTGATTAAAAACTGCTCCTACCATGTTGCCTGCTCCTCTATCACATGATGCAATGATTTACATTAATAACAGTAGAGTGCAGAGAAGACCTGCTGAGCCTTTAATAAACTTCCTTTTTCCAATCACTTAAAATGTTCTTTAAAGTTGCAACCGAAATAATACAAAGCCTGCATAACAGTATACTTGACATTTATGATCTTGGCAATAAATCTGATTTTCGTTTTTACAATGTCTGCTTTTGATTAATTGTAAAAAGTTTACTATAAATACTTCTACAGAAACAGTGGAATGGTTAATAAACTACATTCTGCATGGTAATACCTTAAATTATAATGGAATAAAGGCCTTAAACCACATACATTAAATTCAAAGTACTACAAAAAGCCAAATGCTCACAAGTTCAACTTTCATTACTATTGTCATTAGGGAATAATTGTGAGGCACCCTGAATTTCTTCTAGCCTTGGCATCTAGTAATGTAGTGCATAATTCTGTACGGGTTTTAAGTTAAAAACTCCACTGATCAAATGTAAGTAACGTTTGTAATGCACCTTAAAACCCCTTATTTTTCATAGTACAGCATAATCAAGTTAGAATAGCAAGAGATTGTAATCTAGACTTGAAAGTCTAAGGAAAAAAACCCCACTATTATTATTATTTTTTAGCATGACACAAGTGGAACCCAAGAAATGTAATTATGCCAGAATTCTGCAGCAGAAAAGACCTGGCAGCGAGCTGTGTGGGGTGCGTTTTTATCACTTCAGGAAACTGTCTAACCTGCTACTCATGGGTCTTTTTCTGGGAGGGTGCCAAAGCTGGAGGGTAATAGAACTATAATGAACAGCTCCAAATTAAATTATGCTGTTGTAATGTGGCATTATTTGGCGTAAATGATTTCATTGCAATTAAGAAAACAGATACATAGCCCACAGCAGGTGGTTGGTGATGTACTAGCACCAGATAAGTTGGCCGGCCGACAGAAAAAACTGCAAGAGAAAAGATTCTGCATACAGAAGCAGGTCTGCTATCCAGTACAATAAACATAAAGCTGCATTATTAAAGGAGTAACTGATATCGCAGAGAATTAAAACAGCTACTGTATGAACGTTTCCGAAGTGTTTGTCTGACTCGGTGCAGAGGCCAGAACCAGACCCGTGTAGTGTTCAAACCTCATTAGTACCTCACCAAGTAGGTGTGAAATGATGGATGTGCCATGATTTGTTATCTGCCCAAGAGTTCACCGTTCTCCTAATTACTGCGTGCAACTAAAATCAGCATTTTTAGAAGCTCATTTTGCTTGTGATACTGCCACTTGTAGACAGTCCTACCACACTCAACAGTTGAAATAAATCAGACTTTTATAATAGTTTTGAAGAAGAGCAACCAAAAGTCATGTTCGCAACACTTCCCATTCTCTCTGGTGGTTTTTGGTTTGAATTGTAACTGACTTTTAACACACAAAAAAGTCGCTTTTGTTGATATGTCTTTGCCCTAATCGCCTGTGAACTTGTAACATTTTAAAATCAGCCATTATCATCAACATGAGACAAAGTGCTGAACAAGAGAAGAATCAGGTAATTGCTCATTACAGTTGAATATAAAATAAATAAAGCGGGCGTTTCCAAAAGTTCACTAGGCCTGACTATTTCATCCGTGCATGAACACACAATGCCGATGCACTTCACAGCTCTTTCAAGATGCAACTGAAAGCTCTCTACAAACAGGGAGCTCCGCTTATACAAACACATGCTCTGTTTCCTCACCCTGAGGGCCATGCAGACAGGTAACGTCACAGCGCAAGGCAGTACAGAAGAGCTCGTGGAGAGCAAGTCCTCCAGATGATATAAAAATCTATACAGCCATAGGGGACAAAAGCCATGCAAACAGGTAAGGATGAACACATATGTCAAAGGAATCCATTCAACGCAAATTCTCCAAGAATATGAAAAATGGTATTTTTAAATTTATACAGATGGACTCAAAGTATTTATGGTTACTTAAGACAACGCTGAAAACACGCCCAAGCCTTGAGAAGTTTTCATGCTCTACATTTTCCTTAGAGATGCTGAATTATATGAGTAGCTTATTTTTTAATACTGTTGTTCTTCACCGAGATATGTTGCTCTGTTCCCCACATAAAACAAAATTATACTTCTCATCTTCTTTTCCTTCTCTTCATCACATTTTTACAGGCACAACACTTACCATCAATTATCCATCAACTCTCTTCATTTTAGTCTGCCTAATAATTCACTCCCTATTTCAGACCAGAAGTAAACAGCCTCCAGGTAGGTGTTTTTCCAGAATCCTGCATAAGAGATTTTCCCAGTATCCCTCTGCAGAGCCTGCTATCAGCTGCCATTTGAGACAGGTTAGGGGAACTCTGGCCTCATCCAGTTTGCAATTCCTATGTCTTGGGAAGAACCCATTGGAGAGCAATAACATAATCACCTGATAAACATCAGGGATTCACATCAGTTGAAGTTCTGAAGACAAAGCGGCTTATGTTTATTTCTCAAAACTGACACAGTACAGCTCTTCTCTGTCCTTCACAAATGTTTATTCACAAAGCATTTTAAAAAGAAACTAACAATTGAGATCTTGATACTGTTTTATCCCACTGCTACCACCAGACATCACCTTCACCATTAATACCAGAAAACGTCAAACAAAACCAAGAGTACCTAATAGTACAAGAGATAAAAGATAAGTTAAAATAGCCTAAGACTGGATCTTAATTAGAAAAACTCATTAGAAAAATACAAAGAAGCTATTAAACTAAAGAACAGAATCACAAAAAAAGTTGCAAGCTTCATACTCTATGGTTTCCCAACTCTTAGGTAAAATAAACCATAAATATATTTTTATCTATGAAGTGCTGGTGTGCTGAAGCTGGTTCTCACTCCTCCTGCTATCTTGGTCCTGCCTCTTCTCAGACTCTGTTTTTGAAACCCTCAAGAGCAAGGCTGCGATAATTTTCTCTAAATCTCTTCACATTCTTCTACCATGACAGCTCCAGTGTTTGGGGACACTGTGTGCATCACAAATACAGCTACAGACCCCAGAGGGCAGGAGGTAGAAAATTCTCTAAGAAGAACTCCTGATTGTGGGAACACAACCCGGGACAACATAAAAAATGCAGTTTTAACCATGCCAGCTTCAGATGAGACTGTGAAACCTACTTGTCAAGGACCCAGGAAGGATATTTTAGCTTCAGCCTGTCTCCCGGGGAGCATACCTTTCTGAATGCTGTGCTTTGGCTTTCCATGTCAGACAACCAAAGCCTTTCAGTACTCCCACTTTACAACTTACTCCTGACTTCAGCACCACAGGTCTCATTGCTGCAGTTCAGAGTGTCTTCGAAGAGCACAAGCCACAGGAAAACAACAGAAATTTGTAGTGGCGCAGAACAGCCTTTTTAAAAAGGCAGGAGCGCTGCACCTAGAGGCACAGGCTCGTAGGGTAATTTAGGTTGGAAGGGACCTGAGGAGGCCTCTAGTCCAATCTCCTGCTCAAGGCAGGGCCAGCTCTGGGGCCAGACCAGGCTGCTCAGGGCTTTATCCACTTGAATCCTGAGAACCCTCAAGGATGTAAAACCTCTCCACCCCCCCAATTTGTTGTCATTTGTAATTAGGATGAGAATGCACTCCCTCACCTCCTCCAGGTCACTGATAAAAATGTTAAACAGAGAGAGTCGCAGCATAGACCTCCCACAGTACTCTACTTGTCATTGGCACCCGTTAAGTTAAAACATTAGCTTAGAACAGGAGAGAAAAGCCCAAAGCAGACAGAAGTACTGGCAGCATAATTCACTGACAGTGCCCTAGGATGATGGCTTTGCCTGTTCTGCCCCGACAACATCAAGCCAGCTCACCTACACCCTTTTTTTGCTTCAAGATCCAATCAAGCTATATTCACCTTGGCCAGTATTCAGCAAGTGTCAATAACAATTAGCTGTCAAGTCTTTCACTGCTCCTCCACAGTAATCTTATTCACATACAGCAGTTCATGACAGATCACGCCTAACCCTCCATTTCCTCCAACAAAGAAGAGGATAATCTTATCAAAGTTAATGAATGTTACACACATACATACATATTATTTCTATATGTAGGTCTCATTAAAATGCATAATTTTTTTGTCTTCTCTGCAATACAGAATCATGTAACAGTTCAGTAATGAGAATCCCACAAATATGACTAAAGAGAATTTAAAAAAGCGAGTATCATGCTCACTAAAAGGTCCATATTCCACCGCAATGGACTCAGACATTCTTCCAGCAGCAGTGCTGGCCATCACTGGTCCATGTTAAAACTAACCTTAAAAAAGAGGTATTATTTCTGGTTCTCCCCAGGTCCTGTGTCTGGTTCCTCGGGTTGCCCTGCAAACAGCTGTTCTGGTGCACTTTCAGGAGTGGCTCTATGGACAGGAGCACACAACCAGGAGAGCTTTCCCAGCTGCCACTGGTGTCTGTGGGAACTGAAACACATGTGGGATCATGGCCTAGTTTACGACAAGAACCATTACATGGATAAATTCTTTAACAGTAATAACAGAATAGTTGTAATAACAACTTTGCATAAGCAGCAATAATCTCCTTTAATAATGATGATGTAAATATTTCTTTAATATTCTGTATTCCAACTCCAAACTGTGTTTTAGGCAATAGTATCAAAATTACGCATTTAAAAAAAAAAAAAAACCAAACAACCCACCCATGACTGGTCCCTGAAAGAGAAAGCAATGACTAGATAAGTCTGTGCATCCTTCACATATCCTCTGTGGCTACTGCCTGGTTAACCAGCTCAAGGAGTTTCATTTTCCTCATGGAGTCAGAACCCTGCTGGGTGAGGAAATTAAGATACAGAGGAAAGGGGGAGACAAATCTTGCTGTGTTTTAAAACCACCTTTTCCAGACACAGAGAAACAAACAGCCTGGATATGGGAGAAATGCTCTATTAGTGATAGAGTTTTAAGGGCTTCCATCACTTCTGTTAGGGCATTACTGAAAAGTTAAGTATTTCTCAGCTCTGATGTACTTTCCCCTGATTTTTTGACTCTGTCTTTTCACTTATTTATGTTCCTAAGAAAGATGAGCCAGGGGATTGCATGGTGCAGAATAAGACAACCAGCCTAGTACCCCATGTATATATTACAGAGGTTGTTGATACTCTTTTACTAGTGCCATTAGCCCCTTGTAATTAGTCCAATGAGTAGGATCTCATGTATTTCCAGCTTAGTTTGATCTGAGCGCCGTCTGCTCATTGTTCCTGTTGCTGAGCTCTAGGATTAGAGGACCTATGTGCTTCCTTGCGATAGGGGACTCTCCACATAATGTTGCAGATCTTGTAACCAGTGATCTGACCTGTCAAGCTCCCTTAGCCCTGTGTCTCATTCCAGCCCAACAAGACACCCTCAGCAACCCAAAAATCGCCTGGGTTTTTGGGTTAGCTCTTTGGGGGTCTACAGAGCAAGCAAAGTAACGCTACAAGCTCTGCAAAGGAGTTTCCAGAGTTGTCTGTAAACCCTGCATATTTTTGGTGCTTTTGGTAAAGTAACAATAACCTCCTCATCCTACCCCATGTGATACCTTCACCGTACTTGCTATCTTACAGAAATGATGGTCAACTTCCCGGTAAGTCAGGATGGTACTAGAGAAACACCTGAAGAGCAAGTGTCTTTTAAAGACTTCTCAGACTGTCTTTTATATGGTAATTCATCAACATTCATTTCACCCTTAAGTGGTATCAATTTGAGGCACCAGAGGTCTGTGGTTACATCCTTGACATTTGCTGGTACAGTGAGACCTCTGTGACACCCCTAAATTCAACAGCAAATATCAGTGGTATTAAAGTGGTAAAACATGAACATCAGTGATTTCTTGACAATGTAGGTGCCTCTCATCCATCTACTGTGCTTGTATATCCTCCGGTTTGTAATTCCTGACGCTTATCCAGCTTCAGACTCCATGTTTTTAAGATCCTGCAATGATTATGATTACTAAAGCAAGAGAATAAGCAAACACACTCCTTCCCTTTACTATAAGCAAACTGACTTTTGGTGCTGTCTTTGCAATGTTCCTGGCATATGCTTCATGAATAGCCACCGTCAAAGGAAAGAGCAGCTTGCTGGATAGAAAGCTGGCTTGGTCCCAAAAGCACTGTCACATCCCAACTTCCTTTCCTCAGAAAGTGTTATTTATTAAGAAAGCTTACGCTTGAGGAGGAAGAAGCATTTTACTGCGCTGCTTTCTCAAGCTCAAGAAAATCAGTTTGTCCAAGTTTCCAGAATGTTTGCATCTCTCCATCTGCTGCAGCTAGTGCTGGCGTCACCAAATACTGACAGCAGGGATCTGCCGATCACTGTGACTTGCTATTTTTTGTTTTTGTAAAAAACAAACCGTGAGAACACATTGTTTTTTAAAATGATGTCACAACATCAAAAAAAAGTTTGCTTGCAGAGTGGTCTTTCTCATTCCCTTTGCAAAAATATCTCTCTTCTTACAGAAAATGACAACAAGAATTAAAAAAATACCATTTGTTGGTTGCTCAAAGCACCTGGGTGTATCACCTGAGGCCCTGCAGAACTGTAAATCCTGAAACCCCTCACTTGAACCAGCTGTGACTCCTTCTGCACCTGCCTGCACACCCTGTGGGGATGGGATGTGGATCTGCCACCTCTCTCTCCTTGGTGCAGAGCCACCCAGGACTCCTGTAACAACCAGCTCAAGGGCAGATAATGTTATGCCTGACAGGGAAAGCCCTCAGAGTTAGGGTAAATCAAACATGTATTACATTATCTGCTTGAAGGTGCAATTCATGCTGCTCCCCAGCTATCCTTGGATCTGGTTTTATAGCCTTTGCACTGTACTACCTCTTCAGATGAACTGCTTTACTGAAGCCCTTGGAGTTATCGATGTAAAATCATTTGCTCAGTGCAGGTTACAGAAGCTGGGGCACTGGGCTGTTCACGTGAACAGTCAATACGAAAACCAGTGCCTGCTCCCAGCTACGCTGCAGCCTCTCTTCTGATCCTAGTCAACCTATGCCCTACATGACTGCAGTTTACTTTATTATCTCAATATTTTTTCTCATTCCTATTTACTGTCTCTTCCCTCTCCTTGTTTACTGACCTTTTTCCTTCTCTCTGATCTTATCAGAGACCACAACAGTAACAAACCCCTTCCTACATGGGGAGGGGAAACTGCTTTCCAGAACCTGTCTGTAGTGATTGTGTACTGGGTAGAACATGACACCGGTTGCTTCCTTCTGTAGGATCTAAGCTCACTGCCACCAGAGTCTCCTCTTTTTGACTGCCTGCTGGGTTAACTCAGATCCTCATCTTTACTGTACACTGCTACTGCCTGTGAAGTAGCAGCAATGACTGCTTGTGCATCATTTCAAAAAATAATTATACATCCATTAAAAGAATATGATCCACTCTTAACCATTTACATGAGGAAAATTACAGGAAATAAACTCTGAATGTGGTAAGAAGTGAAAGTATTTTCAGCTATTCCAAGCACTAAAATAAAGTTAAGCTGGTGTTTCAAAAAAATATACTCTATCCTAACCAGCAAAATTGCTCTACATTTTGTCTTCATTGAAAACAATCTGAACAGCAATCTAATCTGAGGTTGGACAGATGAGCTGTCATACACCGGATATGCATACACAAGGCTGTCTCTCATATAATGTCAATTGTACTTTTCATTTTGTGGATAAAAACAACAGTCACCATGTTTAAAAAGTGAAAAGAGGTTTTTCTGGCATCATTATGGAGTAGCAAGGCGTCTAAATAGCTAGTTAAAAAAAAAAATTCTAAGAAGGTCTGGTCCCAGGTGCAAGGTTTTGGAACCTTTTGCTCTTAACAGCGGTGAGATATAACAGCTATTGAGTGAGACTAAGGGAGCAGTAGCCTCTTCTGCGATGTCTGATAAGATGAATTGAAAAGAAAGCATCAGAGGAAATCCCACATAAGCATGTAATCTCCACGCTGACAAAGCCTGCCATTTAAGTCTGGAGAACCCAGTGACTAAGGCAATGTTGTCTTGCACAAGAGATGCTGGAGCAGAAAAGGCAGTTAATATGCCATGCTGGAAATCCGGTATCTGGTTTGTCAGCAAAAAAACCAAAAAGTGGAAAAGAGGTGAAGTTCAGCGGTTCCACATTTCATCCTTGAACCTCCTTCCTTTGTGTTCTGCCCTGATACAGCTGTCAGGGCAGAGCAGAGACACTGTACAGCAGCCTTCCTTGCAAACCACTTGTCTTTCCTATGGACTGACACCGCCTTGCTCAGCAGGACCTCAGTCTGAGGCAGAGTCCAGCAGCAATGCTGTAATAGTCATGCAAAGACTGAACAAGAGTTGTGCCATTAACTGCTCAAAGGCAAATATATCAGACACTCAAAGAAACTACATTAAAAATTCTGGCCAATTTAAGCGATACAAAAAGTCTGGCTGCAGCAGGGATCGTCTTTTTGTTATGTTCTGTAAAATGTCTCACTCACAAAAGCCCAAGAGGAACTCACAGTGCAACACAAAAAAGAATGCCACTGAATATATTAATCAGCGAGTGCAAGCCTGGTTGGGTAAATAAATGGAGAAGATAAATGAGTGTTAATGCATGCATAATTTAACTGAAGCATCACAAATAAGGAGAACAATTTTTAACTTGACAAAAAGAGAGGAAGAGAGACACTTTTCCAGAGTTTAGAATTTTGTATTACCACAGACATGTTCTTGGTGAAAGCAATTTTCGTTCTCTCTCCCACTGAGCCATATTTGTCCCTGTTGCTACTATACTGATTTCAACAGAGTATCATCAGGAAGAATCTAATAACAGCTAGTTTGTCATTACACTTCCCTCACTAACAAACCAAAGCATGCTGTGTTGCAAGTGAATGTGGTGAAACACTAAAAGACAACAATTAGGAAAATGGTAAATATCACATCTCTTCCCATTCCAGAACTGCAATTTCTAAATCCAGATTCTATGCTGGCTGATCACTAAGTAACTCAGTTCCTCTCTCAATTATTTACTCTAATATCCAAAGAAGTATTTTTTAAATGCTGGCTCCTCAAACTTGAATGAAGAAGTCAGTATCTTACACTCTACTTTGAATGTAGAGGATAGATAAACTTGACAGCTGAAGGCTGTGGTCTTCAATGTTTTAAGTCATGTTAAGGAAGAAAAATGGTAATCAATTTTTAAAACTGTTCCAAAGTTTGTAACCTCCCCGAAAGAGTAAATATTTAATTTCTAAACAATCAGGTATTTAGAAAGTGCTGAGAAAAAGAATGTAAAAGAGGAGTTACCTACTTGGTTTGAATTAAATGTTAATACTAACAAAAGCAAAAAAGAAGACAGAAGAATTAATGGAAGGCAAAATGGTTTGAAAATCCACAGGAATATTACGCTCTCTCCTTTGTTACTCTCTGTGAAATAACTTAAACAACATCTGTTTACTATAATATTTAATCAGCACCATAGAGCTAAGGTAATCCCAGCTCAGGTATTTGCACAAAGCACTTAATCTTCCTATAGTTCTTGACTCTGATAGATCAGCCCAGAGACTTGCAAATGTGGGAAATCAGTCATGTGCAGCACTTGGTACATCTCTTGGCTGCCTGGCTTCTGAAGGAGTTTTGCTGAGCTTTTGCAGAACGTGCTGTCACAGAAGATAAGCAAAGAGCAAAGGAAATGGGTGAAGACGCCGGCCTAAGGAGAGTTATGGAAACTAATGACTGGGCCGTAGCATGGGAAAGGAACAGGACAGAGAACATTAAGTGAGCCAGAAGGGAAATTAAAGCGTTTCTAGGCTAATGTGAGTTATGAGGGCGCTCCTCGTGGCGTAAGCAGACAATTTATCTTCCTGTAAGAAAAATAAAACAAACCTGGGAGAGTAATCTAGCTAATTATGCAATGACTTTATAGACTCTGCCTGAACAGAAAATACTTTTTCTATGGGTTGTTTCCTCTGCATTTTCTGCCTGTTTGCCCATGTAAGAGCATTCCAAAATCTTCCCTTAGACTGCACTGTGTCAAAGTGAAAGAGAATAATTTGGTACTAACATTATAATCTCAGTGAAAAAAGGAGATTTCCCGCTGTGGTTCTAAAATCTCTTACTTCTCTACCATTCCTCAATTAATAGCTATGGCAGCAAGGGACTGTATTAGAGAAACGCTGCTTAGCAGTCCTAGTAATGCCACTACTGTCCAGTTTAATGTTTCAGTCATCAGCACCTACGCAAGGAGTCTTGCCATTGTCATGAAAGCAAATACTGTGTTGCACCTCTTCAGAGCGGTAGAGAAAATAACATTCCTCCGTAAGAGCTGAATGCTCTCACCAACAGCTATGCTGGGCTGGTCTAGGGCTCACAAGAGCAAGGCAACTTTTTCCAGAGACAGTTTTAGACTCCCATAGTCTGAGTTATATTTATCACCAAATACAACATCTTTTGCTCTGCTTTCTTATTTGGATACCAGTCTACCAGGACCTGGGCCAACAACTGATTTCAAACAGTCCGCTAAATGAGGACTAGAGCAGGCTTGCCACTTTCTTGACATTCGTTTGGTCTCGATTTAGATTAGCAATGTTGACTGTAATCTGGATGACTAATCTGGTAAAAATCTCTACAGACAATTGCCAGTTACTAAATTCAGAAATATAAATTTCAATAGAAATAAAATGATATACCTCACAGGGATAAAACATCAGAGAAGGGCCTCAACAAAGGACACTCCTTACATTGGAAAACTGGACGAGTGAGACAGAAAAGCCTGCTGGCTTTTTCCTGAGCAAACATGAGTATGAGAATGGCTGGAGGTTAATTAGTTTAGGAGTGGAACTTGCTGACTGCGTAAGATGATGTAACATTAAAAAAAAAAGTTACCTGGTGTGTAGAGTACCAAAAGCCACATTTTGATCGTTCTAGGAAGTGAACGCAGAAAGTTCTGATGGGGGAGGACTGAAGTCCATAGGGTCACAAGGGTGTTAATCAGGACACCATTCAAATCAATGAACATGGGACTGCAGATAAGAAAGGCAGTCCTAGTCTTCAAGGGGAAAAATAGCTGTATTAGAGCCTCAAACAATAGCCTGAGAGGTGAAAATTTAAGATGATCTTGTGCTACCACCAGTCTGTATTAAGCACTTTGGCTCCTTCCTCTTTTTTATCTGTGATCTGCACTACATCTGTCTGATAATGAGTCAGAAATGTCATATAATTACACTTCAAAGAAGCTAGTGTAATTGATGGTCATTGAAAGCTGGCTTTCCTATAATTTGCTAAAAGGAATGAAGCTCCTTGTGTGCTTTTGGGGGCACCACTAGAGCCGAGATGTCTAATTACTAGGAAGTTCAGTGCAACAGATGTCAACATACCAGCTCTGATAGCTATTACATAAGGACAAAGATGTAATATGGACTGAAGGAGCTCTTCTAAACTTGTAAAACTTCACTCTGCCACTTTCCCCAACATTCAATGAGAGCTACTGAAGAAACCTGCGAAAGACCTAATTCCAGCTGTAGCTTCAGCAGCATTCAACATGAGCTAAATGATGCTTTAGCCAAAGCACTGCTGGTGTCAAGCTGGAAGGGCAGGAGAGCCTGTTGCATGGCTAATGTTTTCTTCATGTGAAATGTCTTGGCAAAAAGGTGTAAAGTGAGGAGGAGGAGGAGAAAAAAACCTGGGATATTATTGTTATCACCATAGTTCCTACAAGGAAAAGCAACTCTACTGACAATAAAAGTTCAGGAAGTTGTCACATTGAAGAAGCCCATCTCCAAAGCAGTTAAGACAACTGAGGAAAAAGAATGAGAGGTATCTTGGTGATGACCAGCTACCTGCCCTCTTACAGGCAATATGTCTTTGGTGAAAAACTAGCTTTTGCAGCATTTTCCTTTCTGCCAGCTCTAAGAAAACCGATGATGACTACTTCACCAAACTCTGACCTTACAACAACAGAGACACACACAACAGTAGGTGGAACCCTGCACAATTTCCCACTTTGTGTGCTTTAACTCCCTAGAGTCATTAATGATTAGAGAACAGATCCAAGAGCACACACCCCAAACCTGAGGCTCCTTGTTGAACCCACCCAAAAAAAGACTATGATGTGCCGGGCTACCTCTACCGCACAGAGCAAGTGAGAGCATGACTGTCCACAGAATTTCTCCACAGAAACCTACCACCAACATTTCTCTAGTTACTACCCCATTTTTTCCCCCACTCTCTTGAAGATATCATGAGTTGGAAGGAAACTGTGTTAGATGGTAGTTACAGGGGAAACGAGATCTGTGCCTGTACTAAACAGCACTTATTGTGAGGACAAAGTACTCAAAGTAGAAAAAAACCAAAGCTTGAGCTGTCAAGCAAAGCATGCATCTCGTTAGTATTTGTCTCTGTGCCCTGGCACACAAGCTGAGCTTTTTTTAGCCACCACCACATTAAAGCTCAATTAAAGTAAGCACAGGGCTTAGTGAGCTTCCTGAAGAGGTAAGCAGCCACCACAGTTTTGAGATACTTTCCCTTTCCTCTGGGCCTACTCTGAGGAACGAGAAATCATTAACTGATACTTACCCATCTATAGCTATCAACTCTGAGCGCTCTGCCATATGCAGAAGCCCTGTATCAATCTTGTGTTAAGACAAACAAAGATATGTTTCTATTAATTCTCTCTTGTTATAAGACTCCTAATTTAGTACAATAATATCTTTCTAGCACAGAACATGCCCTTCATTAACATTTACCTGCCTTATTTTCGAGCTAGGACAACATAACGAGGAGAATTTAAAATCGCGTATGGCGCTGTATTTGGCAGTGTTGTCCAATGGTGGTCACTGGAATGAGACAGAAGACTGTGTAAGGTAGTAGCTGCTCCTTTTTTTTTTTTTTTTTTTTTTTTTTTTTTTTTTTTTTTTTTTTTTTTTTTTTTTTTTTTTTGTGGATTTATATCACAGTTTTATCCTTTTTCTAATGGGGAGATAATATGGTATATTTTTAAAGTATCCAGTGGCTACTAATACATTATTGAAAAGCTGGGTGTTAAAGATTAAAGGCAACAAGAGTTACATGGAGAAACTGATTTTAATTTTTCATTTCTCTCTTCATTCTCCTCTTCACTTACCCCCTGCCACACACACACACACTTCTCTGCTGGCCACTCTGTGTTTGCACACAGATCTCTTCAAAGAGTCTCATTGTTTCTGTTTATTTCCTTGGCAATTCTCTGTTCACTAAAAGTTTACGCTTTTTTAATCTGTTTATTACACCCTTCCAGCTTTATTTCCTAATCCTCTTTTGTTCTCTTTATTTTTGATGTTTTTAAACTGGGAAAGCTGCCTTCTTTTTTCCTGTGAGCTTTAAATTAGTTCTTTAATCATACGAGCAGCAACACATACTCCTGCATGCTGCACTCACCTTCTGAGGAGCCTTCCCTGACAAAGTGCTTCCTCCTGATCTCTCTTTTAATGTCTTGCTTACAGAATACTAAAAACTTCAAAAGTAGCTAATAGGCAGAACAGACAGTATTAAACTCCAACTTATATATAGCATTCACAGGCACCAGAGAGGTGTACACATGCACTCATGCACAGTTGTAGACTGAGCAATTTCACAATGAAGGTAAAAAATCTACTCCAAGTTATTAGCCCAAGTGATGCTGCCATGAGCAAGGTGTATGTACTACTCCAGCACCTCCTATTCTGTTTAGCCACTCACCCGCTCTTTAAACA
Organism: Fregata magnificens; assembly: GCA_013389945.1. NCBI lineage: Eukaryota > Metazoa > Chordata > Aves > Suliformes > Fregatidae > Fregata > Fregata magnificens. Next base: position 229,946 of record WAAD01041146.1, on the reverse strand, counting down.
ATCCTTAGAGAACACGACCACGGCCGCTCTCCTGTCCCACAGTCTTACTCACTCGCTTAGCGTTAGTCTCATGCATTTGTCCTATTAAATTGCAAAAGTATGTCAATAACGTTCATTAAGTGAAAACAAAAGTTCACATATAAGGCCTGATAGGATAATGTTTTATCCTCACTCGGCAAAGGTGAAAAATGGCTATGCAAGCCCATGGAAATCTAGCCTTGTGTACCTAAGGAAATACAGTATCTTAATGACTTTTTATAATATAGATTTTCTTTATTTTACTGGTTCGTGAATCTGATACTGAAGTCTCACAGATACTACTCAAATTACATCAACCTTGTAATACTGCAAGTCTAAATGACTGCAGACAGCAATGAATACTGTTAAAGTAATTTCAGAGACAAACCAAATGACAATATTACTTCTTCTCAAGATCAGGCTGTGTCAATATAAAATTTTTGTATGTTGAGCATGCCAGAATTACAGGAGAGGTGACCATACTGTTCTTGCTTTCCTTCTCAAGTTAAATACAACTGTGAAGAAATGGGGGTGGTTTCTTTCTGCAGTAAAATCCTGCCACACCAATGGCCAAAAATAGTCAAGTGATATTATTGACTCTCCTTTTCATCTCCAAAGAGATTCGCAATGTTACAGAGGGAAACACAGCTTTAATTAGTCTGGTCACACAAAAGGAAAAATACATGATGGCTCTTGCAGATAAATCAAGGGAAAGACATAAATCGCATCTCAGAAAGTGAATAGTAATTTTCTCCTGGATCTCAGACTAGGTGAAATCCATTATACTACTTAAATCCTGTAGCAGAATAGCTACATGCTTGTGACTTAACACTGTGAGAGTATTTCTAAAATACATGTACTGATTTCTCGGTTTGGTGAATATCAATATGTGTAAGCCAAATAGTTACTGAGGCAAACTTTAGGCTGATATTTTCTGTGAAGGGCAATCAATCTGAAAATTTACCTTAATGTAGTAAACATCACATGGTTCCCAAATCATTAAAACATGCCCCAAGCACTAGATATTTCTCTAACTCCAAGTTCGCTCGAGTGCTCAGTACTCTTACAGACCTTGTACTGCACCTGACACCCCACTCGCTTGCCTCTCTTTTACCCGTGCACTTGTTCAGTGAAGCTAAACTTTACAAGCAGGTATTTCAGAATCCGCTTCTCTGGAAGAGACATCTCAACCTCTTCTTTGGGGTTTAGTGTTTGAAACAGATACACCAGTGCTGCTTTCTAATGCAAATCCAAATTCCCTTGCGTGGAATGTGATCAGCCGGGGCCAGTCTCACCGGGCAGAAACTCTTCAGCCTGAAATGTTACAGAGCACATACAGATGGCTTTTGATGGAGAAGATAAGGATGAATTTGTTAAAATGGGAAGTAAAGCACAATTAATGATGGGATTCAAAATGTAAGACACATAGCCAGGGCAAGGATACAGAAAGGCCCTGAAAAAGACAAAACTGTACCTGAACTTACAGTGAACCACGCTGTCGCAGTACTGCTGCAACAGGGGGAAAGAGAGCACCGAGTGCCTTCCCTTCCCACACAAGCAGCTTCACAGAATAGCTTCACCTCCAGAGTGCACTTGGCGCAGCGGAAAGCTACATCTGCAGGATACATATCAACTTTCTCCTGGGGGTTAGGAGCGGTGGAAGTGCAGCGTGTTTTCCCTGTTAGCATGCCTGCTTCAAGCAACAGCAGAAGTTACCAGAGGCAGTTAGCCAGCAGAAGAGCTCCTTCCTCTGCAGCTGCCCTGCGCTGGCAGGAGGCTTCCCACGCCAGCGATACAGCTGGCTAGCGTGCTGCACCGGTATTTTGCTCTAAGGGTTGCGTTTGTCCCTTAATTATGTCGCGGTGTTTAAGTCTACAGAGACCTGAGCAATTAGATGTAAAACTATGACAGTTATAAAGCCCTGAAATACGATCACACAATGTGACTGCAAGACTGACAAACAGCCCCAATTATAACTTTGCATGTGAATGGTGCTTTGTACCGTGAAACTGCTCCTCAGCTGTACCATGGCATCTGCCTAGAATGGTTTGAGGATACAGAAAACATTTTTAATCCAAACCAAAGTAACTTTATTCATTATGTAAATACATTTATAATAAGCGTGGCTCCACCAGGGCTCACAGGAGAGAGCACAGCTCTCTTGTATGGTTCCATCAAAACTACATTATGGAAACAGAAGAGCACAAAGGGAACGGCCTAAAAACAAAGAGTAATAAAATAGCATTGTTGAGGCAGTGAATCCAAGCCCTGAAAAAGTTAGGAAATGCCAGAATTTAGCTGGTTTGTGTGATGACAATTTGCCCCTGACTCCTGCGTATATGCAGTCCAGGAGAGTCTTCATGACATCAATATTCACTTTGTCCTACAGGATCCCTCTGTCTCTCCAAATGGACAATGCTCCTGGAATAAGCAGCAATTCCATATTTTCACCTTCTCCTAGAGATCCAGTGTGCCGCTCTATGCCTTATTTACTGCGTGCTGCTCTGAAGACGGAACTACTCATTTTTTCAAAGGGTTTTCTCTGGCACTCACAATGCAGTATCTGAGAGCTTCTCAAGTATTAATGGCATCTGTTTGCACAACACGCGTGGGAGATGATACAATGTGTAAGAAGGTAGCTTGTTTCGGACTGGGCAGCAGTCAGCCTTTTAACAACCTTAACAGCTCCAGCCAGGAAACCATGAGGTGCTCTATAAAAGGCTGAGAGTGTGACAGACAGAAGAGACAAGAACCTTCAGCTGGGAGAATGAGGGAAGAAGTGTCTGTACTAAGGGCGTGGGGCTGTGATAAGGAGGCTGTTTTGCTTGAGACTTGCTGGAATTTTGTGAAAAATTAACACTCAGCCAAGAGAAAGCAGAGTGTGAATCCTACCCTCAGCTGAAAAGCAATCCAGCTTGCTTTATAAGCAGGTAGGCAGATTGTTACAGACCACTGTCACCTCATTTTTCACATGTGGAAACTGAAACACACTGAAGTAAGGACAGATAGTAGCCACCGGTGTGGCGTACCCAATTTGGCACCTGGGTCTTGATTTTGGGGAACACCTGCTGCTTCATAAACCATTATAATATCCAAATTGCAACATCTAAACAGTTCATTTTCAACTGTGAGAGCATGGTGACTGCCAGTCAGGCCCCAGGGGTTCAAGGCAGGCACCAAGCGATCGGGGACAAGTGATTAGCAACCCTCTCCCAGATTTCCCATCTCACTTACTCAAGTCTCTCGCAAAGGCTGGAAACCCACTTCACAGGAAGCATTCAACGGCCTTGAACATGAGACAGCCCTCTAGCAGGCACCCATCAGCCGCTACACCACCTCCAGGTCCCGCACCAGAAAAGCGGAACAACGCTGGAAACTTTAGCCACAAATGAGGCAGGGACCTGCCACACAGCAGCAGCCATGCCTACAGCATCGGGTAGTAGAAACTGGAATATGACACTGGCCACTGTCACCAAAAAAGTTTGTCCTACACTGTGTGCTACAATGGATTAACCGTCACCTTGGGTTACTATTAATAAAACTAACATTGAATTAGCTTTCCTTTAAATTAAGTCAAAATATTGAATAGAGACTTCTCCCTCCTGTGTCCCGTCAATGAAAAACTTTCCTAACAAACGTTTTTTAATCTGAGCTCACTGTTGTCATTTTCCACAGCACAGAGGTAAATACCTTGGTTTGCTTCCATTCTTGTTAAAAATACAAATTTAACATTGTTTCAGTAATTACACAGATATCATTACATCAACTAGTTTGTACAGGTCAGTAGTACCACAGCCACCTTTGACATCTCCCGTGGGTGGAAGATCCCATTCCCTTGCTGAGGCACAAACTACAAAAGCACCTCACGATTCTCCATGCACCTACTAAAATAACTCCACTCTCACAAAGACCCCCCTGTTTTAAAGAAATAAAGGAAGATTTCAGCCACTGCTGCAGAACCAAAAACCTCCCATCCTGGGACAGAGAAGTTTGATAGTCAATAGTCCATCGTATTTGGGATCTGACAGGTTTTAACAGGATGGATTTAGGCTCTGCTTCCTTACACAAGTCAACAGACTGAGTACATGCAGAAGGAAAGGTATTGGAGAGAAGTTCACAGCAGTCACAGCATCCCATGCTTTTCTCCATCTCTTTCAGGGACAAATCCAGTTTCATTCCTCCCAATACACTCCTGGCCTGGATTCATGCTCTTTTCGCAGCAAGACAGGGGAAGACTTCTCTCCACTGTATGATCATACAGCCAGTCTCATCACATATTCACATCAGCTCTTCATTGAAATTTGGGAAATAGTTACTTAGTATAAGGACAGCATAATTAATTAGAAGGTCATGTACTGTACAGTAAAGGAGTAGATTTTTTGAAAGGAAGAGTGCACTTACATCAATGCTTAAATACCTGCCTTTCTGTAGTTGGAGGATGCTTTTTTTTTAAAAAAAAAAAAACCGGAATGAGTTAAGGCTGGTTACAAAAGCTGATGTATCCAATTTTTCTCACACGGAGAAAACCAATTGCAATTAACGGGTGAGTGACCACTACTTAATTGACAAAATTATTTTTTTATGTACAGGGTAATTTGTCAACATGAATTTCATTGCAGGGAATGGAAATTGGATGAATGAAATAATTCAGAGTATTACAGGATTTTCTTCCTTTTCTAAATTAAATTTTCCTTTGTGGTCGGTTCAATTTACTTGTGTTGCTTTAAATTCAGGGACCAGAGTACTTATATTAGGCACTCTAGTCCTCATAGTCTGGCAGGCTGCTGACTAGCAGATGTGTAGATATAGTACACACATATACACACACATGCTATATGTATAAGTGTGTATACAGAGTTATATATAGGTATAGTGACAAATCTTGCATAGGACAACAGATGAAGAATACTCACTCAGGAAAAAGTCTGAAACTCAGGGAAGAAAACAAAATACAATAAAAAATAAACTTTGTTATTGTAAAGAGTTTGTAAAAGCAGCTGAAGAACTTATTTGCATAACAATCTTGAAGTGACTGCCTGTAAGATTTATTCTGGATAAGTAAGGACCAACAAAAGAGCCGCAAGGCAGGTTTAAGCAAGACATCGCTGTTAAACTGTCTTGTTAAACAAACTACCTGTCCTGAAAGCCTTCAGCGTCATTGACAAAAATACTGCAAAAAATCAAAGCCCACCCAGCTGGAATAATCAGCCGAGAGGACCCAGAGGAGACTGAAGCCAGACAGGCTGGATGAACAGATATCTTGAAAAACTACATGTAGGACATAGGGAAGTGAGGGCAAAAAGCAGTGGTGCAGTGTGAGTTACAGGAACTCAGCTGAACACCTTCATAAAAGCATTGCAGGCACGATCAGTTCTATTAATGAAGCTTTTTAATGACAATCTCTACATTGTTTTACTTCTCTCTGTGTGAAGGTAATTTTATTACACAGTATAACTTGTAAACAGATCTTGCACGCAGATTTTGCTTTTGCTTTTTTTCCCCCCATCTTCTCATTTTGTGTATAGAAGCATAGCAGTTGGGTGACTCACTAAGTGGAAATGGATGAGAAGAGTGATCTTTTCTCCTTCAAAATGCAAAGTTGGAGAAGTCACTTAAGTGCGTTGAAAGAGTCATGCGGTTGTAGACTAACCATCAGGTATCAGCTGTGAGTTCCTTAAAAAACGCTTAACTTTACTTAACTGGTAAACAATCAGGTCAGAATAGAAGCAAAGCAGCAACTCCCCCCACCTTCCACACCCCCAAATCCTCCAAAGGTTGGATGTACCAGTGAAAAAGGTAATATTGTTATTGAAATCCTTTCTGTTGCTTTTTGGGGGAATTTGAAAGGGAGTATTGTAAGTAAAAGTTGGCCTATTTTTTTGTATTTTAAATGAGAGATTGTTATCTATGCAGGTAACATATTTAAAGAACTTTTTGTTCAAAAGAAAGCTATTAATCAAGATTTTTTTCCTCCTCTGGGAAGACAAGAGAAATAAAAGGTTTATTATTTCATAGCCTCCAGACATCTGGAGAGGAATGCATACAGTGTTAAAAGTACCCAAGGCAGTTGGCTGTGTGCAGTGTTTCTTTATACCATATTAGGCCCAGCAGGATGAGAAACAGCTAATTGTCCTGGGCATGTGACTTGCGTTTTGATATATTTTCAAAAGGAGACACAGCAGGAAGCGCATACCTTTTTATACTTGAAACGGTGGCATGAACTTGAACCTGAAGCACCTGGGGTTCCCGGGCTTTTTGGGTACGTAATGCAGTAATGAGATGGCTATTATATGACAGGAATTATTGCTTAGGAATTAAGTAAAAAGCAAGATTTTGTGCAGAATTTTCTAAAGATAAGAATGGCCGAAGAACAGTTTCCAGTTTTCTCTGGTGCATCAAAATATTTTGTTTTCTCTTGTAGAAGAGAGCGTCTTTAGGTGTGGAATTATGAACAATCCCCCAGGAAGAAGCATTCAATTGAAGAGCTAAAATAGCCTTTCCGTGCACGTTAATTCCCTCTTCGAGAGGGAAAGCAGGATAGGGAGCGCTTCAGAAGAAACTTCTATTTACAAGTTCTAATAGCTTTGTACACGATGATTTCTTTCATGAGACATCTCAACCACTTATAATGCATTCTTACATTTTCAAATATCAAGCAAACGTAGTGACAGATGCTGCGAAGCAGCCGAGGAGATAGCTTTCTCCCTGTGATTGAGTTATTATGTATTCCATGAGATAGTGCTGCTCAGCTGAGTTTTTGAAGGTGGAAGGTAAGATTAACAGAGGAGGAAAGGCTTCTCATTAATTAAAGTGATGCACTGCCAAATATAAGGGCGATCAAATATTGGTTCAGTCTTACCACTGCTGCTTACTTTCAACAGGTATGTGTATATTTGATAAAGATGATGGAACTGCCCAGCAGAGCAGAGGCTGTATGCAAAGTCACAGCCTCACTGCTCACCTCGTTTAAGATCAGATTTGTGCAGACTGACAAGACAAAGACTTATGAGAAAAACAGTTCAACAAGTGCAAAGAGACCATGGTACTGAACCTGAAAAACGAAACTGTTCGTTACTTGAAGAGTGTAACAAGGCAGTTTATAAGCAGTATGCTTATTAGTTGTAAATGCTGCAGCTAAGCTAATGATTTTTGTTTTAGTTGGAGTTCAGATTCTCACTTTCATCAGCATTATCTTGCCAAATATGTTCCCAAGCTTATTTTAATTTAGGATTTGACACTAGCGATTGCCTTTTTTTCCCCTCAAAGGATGAATTAGTTCACAATAAAAGATGCATATTAGGCAATTTATTATGCTAATGACTTGCAGAAAAAAGCCAAATTACCTTGGTGGTGGATTATATTGAACAATAAAAAACCACACTCATCGCAATTCTCACTGAACGCATAGTTTAGCTGTAGTTAGCTCCAGGAAGTTTCCTGGTAATAGTATCCATATTAGAAGCAAACAGACATGCATTAGCAGTAACCACATTCATAGTGAAACAATGCAGACAGATCTCACTCAGATTTGTAATTATGTCTCATTACCCTTCAGTAGTCATTTTTAGCTCAGCTTGGAAGCAAAGCTTGTGTGATCATGGCATATGGTGCATGCACTGGCATTTCCTACCTGATTATTTTAAAATCTATCATCTGATTTCAACCAAACTGAAGGAGAAGTTGAGACTCAAAAGACATTACACTTTGTACAAACTTTATGCAAATAGGCAGTCAGGTAGAAGAAAAAGCTGACATTAATGTTCCTCATTGATACAGAAGCTTGGCCTGAAAATACGAATCCACGGGAAACAAAGTGTCCTGCACTGCTCCCAGAACCGTTACTCACTTCGAACTGTGAAACATTTCCTATCATACGCTGTGTGCCTGGCCACTTTCACTCATCTCCCTGAGAACTGGGGACATAGGCATTTCAGGGCACAGGGCTATTAGTCAACTGGAAAAGTAGGAGAGAGAGTTGCTGTTGCTGCAATGTAATATCTACACATCGTTAAGCTTACACAGGGATAAGGATATAGGTGAAGAGAAACGTTTTCAATGCAACCTTGAAATGACAGATAGATTAACATTCCAAACTCCAGTAAAAGCAAGATTATACAAAAAATTTAGATGAGACTATCAAAAATATTCTTTCAAGTTGGATCAATAACAAGATTCAATCAGACATAGAAAAAGCTGTTCTGTGATAATGGCAGGAGATAAAAAAATCAGTCTTAAGAGAGCAAGAAAATAAAGAAATCAATGTAATTGGAGGAAAAAGAGAAAGTGGCCTGAACACTAATCCTGCACCAACTCTATCCAACATCTGAACAACCTAAATCAGACGGAAGCAGCTCAAGCACAGAGACTCTTCCAGATTCTCCAGCACTAAGAAAAGCCAGCAGCGGTGTCAAAAGGCTACAGCGTAATGAGTTTGACCACATCTACTTACAAAATGAAAACAAGTCCCTTTCAGCAGATGATGAGAGGGATTATTACCAATACGAATAAAAACAAATGCCACTGGTCAGTTTAGATTTCTCAATGCAAATAACCATGGATTTTTTTCTCCAATCTCTGAAACTGTTATGTAGTACCTCTGAGTTAATGGCCCTGGCATAAACATTGCGCTTATTTTCAAGTGACTAATTACAACTCACTTGTCTTTGCACTTATGTAATCTGCACTGCTGAAATTAAGCTTTTATATATTTAATTGGTATTCATTTCCCTGTTCGGGGAAAAAAAACCCCCATTGGTAAAAGCCTGCATCTTCCTCCACTGGTTATTGTGCACAGATAGGCCTTATCGCTACGGATAGGCAATGCCATCGCACAAAAAGCAAGGACAAAGATCTGGAGTTGGGTTAGTGACAAAGGTTTGTGTAGCAGTGAAAGTTCAGCATCACTGTAATAACATCAAAAGGTGGAGCTGCAACTTACTGGTTCTGAACTAGCATATTATGAAAATGAGCATTTTCAGTGTGTTCTGTAGCAGGAAATATTCTACCTGCTATAAAAACAACAGCTTTTGTAAATTATTAAACTCTCAAGCTTCTTTTCAGCATTTAACAAGCTGTGAAAGTTGTTTACAGTGTTGGATGTACAGCACCACTTTTATCCTCCAAAGTAGCAACAAAGATACAACATCAATGAAACACCATCTTCTTTTCCTCTATATCATTGTTCTGCACTTTGTTAAAGCATGCCATATGAAAAAAATCTGTTATATAAATAATTACCTAGGACTGATTTAAAGTTCAAGATCAGTTTGTAGGAAGAACTACCTATTCATGATTAGTAGAAAAGCTGAAAACGCTTAGAAGAGTGGCTGCAGCATTACCGCGAGTAGGATTTGGGGAAAGCTGTTCCAAAATGCAGTCTCTGAGTAAAGCTAAGGCCTGGCCTGCATGGGGTGGGTACATTTTCCAACACAGAATGTGAGTTAAGAGGGATGACTTTTTTGCTGCCTGAACACGAGTGTGAACCTTTTGACACCAACACAGCAGCATTCACATGGAAGGAACCTGCCCAGCTAGCACATGTAGTCTATGTTAGCAAAGTACTGTCTGACCAGGTGAGGTATTTATACCCGGAGATTTTGCCATTATGGGCAAAACGCATCCAGTTTGGGTACACCCAAAGAAATATTTTCCAGTCTAGACAGGACCTCAATTTTGACAAAACTTCATTTTCTGCTTCATGATAAAAACCAGCAACTGACAATTTCCTGATTTCCCTAAATTCTCCTCCATCCCCCCCGTTTCAATACATGATCTAGTTACCTGTGAAATGACGAGCAATTTTATTATTCATGGATTTGTGCATATCATTCACATGAAAAACCACAACACAGGCTGAAGCATGTACTGCAAGGAAAAAAACCAGAAATGTTTAAAAAATTCAATCAAAACCCACAAAAATACTAAGAAGCAGCTGTGACTAAGACAACAGGCACAGATTGAAGCCCTCAGCTTCCTGCTCTCAATACTACATGACACCAAGCATGTCATTTGAGCACGCTGTGCCTGGTTACCCATCTCTAAGCCAAATGCAACAGGCACTAAGATGCCGCAAGCGTATGTGGAGAGATTATTTTGAAACCTGCTTCCTTTTCCACTGGTTTCCATGGAAAATTAGCATCACCCTCCGCTAATGGTGCCCATTTTGGTAAGACAGGCAAGCTCAGTGAAAAACACAAGAAAGCTTAGGGAACTGTCATTTTTCTGTGTACAAAAAGCAGAGTGTGTGGGGTACGGAGGAAAAAGGCAACAGTAAGTTTGACAGGCCAGGCTGGTGGCAAAGGCATTTGGCTGCGGCCATTCCCTGCCCTGGTACATGCCTGCGAGGGGTGGAAAGCCTCTCTCACACTTCCCTGCTCATCTGCATTTCTACACTGTCTGGCACTCAGCTCCTCCTCACCTCAGATGAGCTGCTTGCAGCCCACAGCTCCTACCACTTCCCTACACCCCTTGTTTCCAGCAGTGGAGGAGGAGGTTCTCTTTCCATGCTGCAGCGATGCCAGCCTTTCCTTTTTTTAACAGTTCCCCAGTCACTATCATGGGTCAACGCTTACCCAGAAAGAGGCATACGAGGGTTCAATTGCATATTCATATGAATTTCACTCCTTTCCATAAGGAGATCCATTCTGTCTTATTTTAGCCATCTATAGATTAAACATTCTGTCAAAACTACTCGCTCAGACTTGCTCACTGCTGAATGGAAAGAGCAACTCAACTCACCTGACTTAGAGAGAACAATTTTAATGTGGGATGAATTGTCCTTTAGAAAAGTTACGCTTCCGCTGCCCAGGGAGGCTGCCTGGAGACCCATTTAAGACTGCATGTTTAATGCAGGTGATGTGGAATACGAAACGATTTTCTGGCCCTGTATTTATTGCCCTTTTGTGTCAGAGGTACAGCATATTTACTCTTAGGCAACTAGGGGAAAGATTATTCAATTAAATGTACAAAACTGGGTAACTTAGAAAGTTAAATTGTGATGGCACATCATGGCAGCCACACAGTGCTATTGGAAACAATGGTCTTGGGTTTTGGTAGAAGAGTACTGAAGCTGTGCTTAAATGTACGTGTAAGGAAGAAGGCGCAGAAATACAATTACTATTCCGAATCCAGCATCTGCTAAGAGAGTAAGAACACAAGAGCAGCTGTATTTAGTGAGGCTACGGGCCATCTCAGCCAGCGGCACATTCATAGACACCTTGGGAGGTCTCTATATTTTAAGGAAACATATGCCTGTCTTGTCTGTCCATCTGTATTTCCTCGCAGATCTTGCTTCATTCTCCTTTCAAAGGACTGGTCATTCAATTTAGGAACACCCATTAATAGTTTGATAGAGGTAGATCCATGTTAAGAAGTTCTAACTACAGCTAAAAATAGTAATATGCCACACTATTCATTTAGTGTGTGAAGTATATGCCATGATGACCACTGATGAATTCGTATTTTTAATATAAAACAAGCCCTTTATTTCATACGTGCAGCCAGACCATTTCAGGGCAACATGCAGAGGAAGCAAGCATTTTGGAGGCAAAAGGCCTCAAAGGCAGCCAAAATCCAAGCATTTAGTCTACAATTTAGATCATGACAACAACTACTGATGGTTTGAATTCTCTGAGCTTTTCCTCTGTCACCGCTAGGACCAGGGAAACAGGGAGTTACCAACAGGAGACGAGACTTCGCAAAGTGTCCCCTTCAGTAGCATTGATTGGTGCGGCATGTATTGCCACACAGCAGGATGCTGCCACGTCCCCATGGCTGCACAGCACGCTTTCTCTCCCTGGCATTTAATTCAGAGCAGTATCCACCTGAATCAGAGAGGTCCGTCTGCTTAAAATGAAAGATGACATTTTCATGAAACCAAATAAACCTAGGAATGGCAGATGGTGTGTATGTGCAGGGAGGGAGGTGGAGGAAGCAGAGCGTGGTTTAAAAAAAGTACCTGCCCCACATACAGTGCAAACTACAATCAAATTACAAGTATTGGTAAAGTGAAGGGAAGAGAAGGGAAGGAAATAATCCTCTGACAAAGGTATAGGGAGAACACTGGAGTGTAGTCAGTGTGATTGGGGTGTAACTCCGTGGATCCAGCAAGCAAAAAAGAATCAGATAGCCAGGTAAAATGGAGTACTCAGGGATAATGCATTTTGTGGTTCATATCCATCAGAGAAAACGTGCATGAGCTGCGCTTTCCAGAAAATCTCCATGCAGATTTGCAGCAAAGCCTCCAGCAAGACAAGTCACAGTTGATAAGCCCAGAAGCAGCAGTCACCAGATGACATGCATGCCTGGTGAAAACCCACCTCAGACAGATCGCCTTCCTCTCTCTCTATTTAAGTACCCGCTCACATCTAAGCTCACACTGACGCTCATAATGTCCAGGCTACACTCAAAAATATTGACAGTGTTCAAAGATCCTAGTAGTTAAGTTGATTTTTTTGGAACATGTTATATAACCACAGCAAATCCATCAGTGCCTTGGAGATCACCATAGAAACAGGCTGACAACTCTCTGCAGGAAGAAGCAGCCCTGATCTCAGTTTGGAAAAGAAGATGCTGATGTGACTGGTCAAACACATGGACCTCCCTCCCCCATTTCCAGCATCATGGAATCCTGGTGCTCGCTCTCTCTCAGCCTTTTGGCTGCGGGATTGGATGGAGGGTTTCCTACTCCATGGAGCAATACATGAGACAATGAAGCATTTTCTACCAAAGAGAAAAAGACATCGAGGCTCTATTCCAAATTAAAGAACACAAATCAAAAATAGTTAACTTGATATTTCTGTAAGGAAAAAGACTGCTTTAACTACCTGAATTGCAAAACAGCGGGGTTCCTGTGCACTTGAAGGTACAGTGGTTGCTGCTACTACCGCTTTTTTGCTGCTGCCTGGTACATCTTCCCAATGACCTTGGCCACACGAATAGAGAGAAATCACACAACCTACGGGGCCTGAGGCTAGAATTCCTCTGCTGGAGGGGGAAAAAAGGGGTAAAAGAAAGGCTTAATGTTATTCAAGGGCACATATACTTGCTAAGGACTTCTTACAACCCCTCCATTTCTTTATTTTTGGTGTTGAACTAGAAAAGTTTCCATGGGCTTTGTTCTTTGCTGAAATATCTTCCTGGACAAGCACTCACTTTCCAGTGGCCTTCACACCATGTGAAGTAGGAAATGTGTGTGTTTCCACAGAATTCTTCAAATTAATACACAACAAACTAATTGATTGAATTAATAATTCATAAATACTAATGGTACTTGAATGGAGAAGTAGCCAACCATTCCCCTGTTCGTTGACCTGAAAATATATTCCTCAGCTTAAAGTATTTCTCTAAATTTTGATTTGATGACAGCAAATCTTTTAATCACTCTCTCATAATTTTACGACTTCAACTTAAAACCATTCCAATCCTTCAAACGAACTGACATTTAGTCAAACAAAATGATGAATTCCTTTGCACTGCAGTAAGCGCTCATATGCTCAATTTATCTCAAGCTTAAAGATTTCTTAGCCAAAGCTTCTCCCAAAGTGAATTCAAATACTCTAGTGAAATACACAAAAATATTAATTGGTGGTACTAAATGCTAAAACACAGTAAATTTCATTTTGTTTCACGTTATTTTCCATGTTTCAATGTGCGGTCACAAGTTCAGTTTAATTCTATTTCACACAGCTATCCTTGAAATGTTTATTTTCAGTACATTTAGTTCCATAGTCCCAAATTTAAGCATGATTTAGAATAGTTACTAATCCATGATGTTAACTACAGCAGAGGTCCACAGAATTCTTCAGCTTTTTTTTTTCACATCATTCTATTATATCCTATGATTATGCTTATTGCGCTTAATGATATATTAATGTCAATATACACACACAGTGGTATATTTTACTTAAATATATTGCTATGTTTGATTTCTTTTAGTGAATTAAAGTCATTCAGGGAGGCATGCAGAGGCCCAGGGTTGAAAAATCTAGTCTCTGTGGAAATGTTTACTTAAGCTATGGTTTTAGCTGGAGAAACCTTTGGGGAAATCACAACATAAGCAGATGACTTTCAGTATTTATCTAATAATCATTACTACAAAATAAGAACTCTGATTCTTTCTCAATTAAGCTGTACTGTGTCCAGTTTTCACAGACACAAACGCTCCTACTTCCCTTTGAAAGGAAGGTCAGCGACCAACTGACCGAGTCACTAGACTCATCCATTCAGTATGTTACTAGTTGTTCACCATCCGTTTATGCAGTTGAATGTTTTATTCTATTAGCACCTGGCATTTTGGTAAGAGGGACTGGGTGATTAGGTAGGAGAATCTGGTAAGAGTTTGAATGCTGATATGGAATGTGGAGCAGTATTGATTACAATTGCAGAGATTTAGGGTCAGCACACACTGTTTTGATGGGTGCAAGTTAATCCCTCCAAGCCTCATGCAGCCTGCTATCAGAACGTCTTTCTGAGTTTATTGATTGACTGAAAGAGTAACCAAGTCTACCGTTCACCTAGATCAGACATTCTGGTTTCACCTCAGTGTCAGGGTTTACTATTGGTATGTAACACAGAGTCAGTGTGACGTTTGCTAATGAATTCACTGCTCGTTATTCCTAACTGCTCTGGAAATATGAAGAAAGCTGAAGTAGAGAAAAATAATCTCATTTTCCCCATACAAACCATTCCTACATACAGCCATACATGATGATGATGATGATGAACGATAGCTAATACTATTTGTTCTTCATTTCATAGGGCAAGGATTATTTAGAAGTTAACAGTATATTAAAAACAGGTATAGCCCCCTGGATCTCTGAGCAAGCCCATATAGGGCTCCATACTGCCTGTGGAAGAGCAAAGAAGTACAAGGCCCAGAGCTGCAGGTCTAGACAGGCGGTGCGGTAGGAAGGGGTTATTTCTCAAAACCACCTGATCTTCACCCATTTCAAACGTCAGCAAGCCCAAAGTTCAGCAGTTTAGAACCACCAAGTTTAATAATTGAACATACATGTTTCACTGCTGAAAAAAAGTGTTCCTTAAGAAGGTGCCAAAGTTAATCTATACTCAAGTAACTTATAATATTGTTATGAGAACAGTAAAATCCAACAGGCAGATAAATCTTACTGGGGCAAAAGCCCAACCCGCATAAACACATTCAGGAAGATGATTTTGCTTTTTGCCTTTAGATATTTTTAATGTGAAACAAAATAAAACAACCATATGAACACGAACCTATCCTTGTCATTGTTCCCTCACAGCTCAGAAAAATGTGTCAGTATGGTAGTATATAGTACTGGTCTGAGCGTTCATTATAGCAGTTATGATGAAACCATGTGGGCTACCTTGGCTGGATCCAACACAGCAGACCAGGTCATCTGGCCTGCAACTCATTCCTTGCTGTCTTTTTTATAATGGGTGACACTGGCATAAATGAAGAACAGATAATAGGCTTGACAGATCCTTTTGGGTCCTTTCTAAAGTGCCCTGTACCTCTTCCCTTCAGCGTGACCAAGAAAGCGCATCTGGTAATAAAATGCAAATATCCCCTTGTAATATAATGAAGTGCATCCATGCGCATCTGGCTTGTCATGGTGCACCTTCTGTGTGTCCCATGACACGACAGATGCAACAGGGGATTTAGGCAGTTTCACCTAATGAAGGGCAATCCTTCCGTCACATGAACAAAACTGTCCTTAATTGTATGACTGAATGGACACTTCACAACTGGCAAGGAACAACTACATTTTTGACAGGGCAAAACACTTGCAATCACGTGACACAGGAAAAACTTGCAACTTCTTTGAGAAACAATCTGCTTTTTGGAGGGTATAGAGGTGTGGAAAAAATGGTGAGAACAGGAAAAAAGGGGGAAAGAGTTCAGTGGTAATGACAACTTGTGTTATGTTTCCCAAGCAGAGAGATGGAAAAAAAGTATTTGCTGATACTTGCGGCAAACAACTTATAGTCTACTACATTCAATTTGATTCTCTATATGTCAATAGACACAACTATGAATATTATTACTGGCCATAAAAACTACACTAGTCTTATCCTAAGAACAGCAATAATATTCATCTATAATGTTCAGCTCTCACCCTATCTGGCTACGAATTTCACAAGTTGACTTTTTGTACTCTAATGAAATACTTCTTCAATTTATCTTTACTTTATCTGCCATCAGTTACACTGAATTATGACTGATTCTTCTAATACAGGTTTTTTTCTTTCATTCTGTTCAAGACAAGACTTGCAAGGAGTGCTCACAAGCAATTCAAAACACAACATTAGCCTTGCTGTCCTCTGGATCTTTTCAGAATTATTTCTGTATTTTTTTAATGTGGAATTCATGTTCCAGCCAAAGGCTCGTGACTGTCACTGACAATAAAATCTTAACTTTCTCTGCATTGCTTTCCATTTCCCTAATGAATCGAAGACATAATTTTTGCTTTTTCCTACTGTTGATGTATTCTGGAGAGATTTTTGCTTTGCTAGTTTACCAGTGACAACGAGAATTTCTTTTTCTCAGAGGAATGGGAAAGTTTAGAGCTCAGCAGCATGAGAGGGTTGGATTGTTTTTGCCAGTGCACATTATCTTTAAATTTATGCAAGCTGAATCTCATATGCCAAGTTCTTAAAATTAATCTAGAGTCTCTCACAATCCCCCATGGTTTTCACAAACTGAAAAGTTTATGGGTGAAGCTGTTGAAAAATGCCTCTGGATTTGTTTTCTGCTTTGGCACATGCGAAAAGCATCTGCAGATACCAACCATTTTGTTTCAAAATCAGCGTGCCCACCTTCCTTTGTGTGTGATAACCGTGAGAAGCCATGGAGCTTTAACTGAGCCAAGGAGCTTAAACACTGGTAAGCTATAATCCACCCTCAAACATGTCATCACTCTCCAAAGCAGAAATATCCCACATAGTTCAGGAAGGGATAACAACATTAAAGCAGCTTTTTCATTGACATTATCAGCTTGCCTCACTTCTTCTGTTTGAAGGAACTTCTTTTTGGAAAGCTTTTGTTTTCTTAGTCTTAATGGATATGTCCATACCACTCAATGAAATGGCTAAGGAGTGAATGCAGCACCACAGCCCTCGACTATGCAACTGATTGATTTTAGATACAGGTTTTTATGCAAATATCTGTACATGTTTAAAGCTTTCAAATGCTCACACATTTTAGGTTACTGTTTCTTCACTTAATGAATATTCTCTGCTGGACTATTTAGAGACCACCTACAAGTACCTTTGTTTACAGAGTAGGTTACTTAATACAGTTAATACAGCACAGCATAGGAGTGAAAGTTTTTTTATCTGCTCCAAACACATACAACAGTCTGCTGGTGTCAAATGGTGTGACATGGTTGAAAAACCAGGGCAAGTTTGTTGACAAAGCAGCTAAGGTACATGAACCATTCAGATGAACCTCCAGCAGATTTTCAGTGAACTTGGGCTGATATAATATTTCCATTTAAGCAATGTGAAAACAGCCACTTTGAATCCCTTTGACCTACAATTATGTGAATAAATGATTTTTAAAGCTCACCTCTGGTTAAGAATATTCCAGGTTAACATAAAAAAACCACATTAGAAAGAGCAGATTAGCCAATCCTCCTCCCTCCCACCCCAAGCCCTGTTTTAGGTGAATTCCATGCGTTTTATTAACAGCAATAAAAATTTGGAAAGAAAAGGCCTGATGAACGTGGAAACTTCAGTGCTCTCCATAGATCTAATGACATCCAGGTCATGAACAAAGCCCTGGTTCAAATGCTGTGGAGCAAGGATTTAAACACTGGTCTTCCACTTGTCAGACAAGTGCCCTAACTCCCTGGCTCCAGTTTACACTGGAGAAGGACTCTCAATTTGTCTTGTCAAAGTTGCTCCAAGATTAAGCTAGTATAAATAGGTGTGGTAATGACTGCACTGTATGACAGTCAGCAGCCCAAGTAGGGGAGTGATACCTTGATTATAGCTCCTGTTCCACTGACTAATCCTTTGTAAACAAACAAAGAAATAAAATAATGATACTAGGGGAATTCACACAGTATTTATAGCTCAGTCTGATACACCTAAAAAAATCAGAGAAGATAGTATTGACAACTGATTCGTTCAGGGCTTTATTCCACATACCAAACACAAAACCAATACCAGACACCATGAACTCGTTAATGGTGATTTTCTTAAGGCTCTTTGCCACTTGCTGCTTATTTGTAGCGTGAGGGTAATAAACGTACCTGATATATACACTTAGTTAATTAGTAGAAGTTGGAAATGCAGTTTTGTGCTTCTTCCTCTCCTGCCTCTCTGAACATTGGTACCTGTTAAGACCAGAGGGTAACCTTCAGAGATCATGGTGATGAAGTGCAGAAAAATGCTCTGCTCCAAGGAAAATGACTGTGTGAGCACTCTTCAATTCCAGCAATGCTACTTGACAGGCCAGTAACACCTCTTACAATTTCAATCCAAACAATCTCATTAGCTTCTCTGACAGAAACCATCAGAGGTAACATTTCTCTTGGTTTCACAGTACAATTAAGGTGGGAAGAGACCTCCAGAACAGTCCAAGAAACATTCTCTTTAAAGAGCCACAGGCAAAGACCCCATGGGAGTAATGCTGGTTCTAAAAGCTCCCTTAATATGCAAAAAAGGAGAAATACTTCCATAATGCTGCAGGCCAGACCAGTGCCTACGGTTAAGGGAAATTCACTCTGAAGAATATGGATTGTAGGCAGCCATTCAAAGCCACATATAGAAACATCTGATATAAGACTGGGCTGCAAGTCCCAACATTCTTTTAAACTAAGAAAGCTCAACATTGTTTTAGCTGACTATAAAGAAAAAAACCAA